>WSYH01000166.1:92395-249001 GCA_036426205.1 Ascaphus truei | reverse complement strand
ACCCCGTAATGACGTAGCTGGTATTAAATGCTACAGTCGTGAAGGGGTGTGTAAGGAGCACCCGCAAACCCCCCCGCAAGTCCTAAACTCACACCAGGGCCAAATACCCCCTTCACCCACCCCCGATACCCACAATAAAGCAGGCCACGGTGAGTAACCCCTTCATTGCCTAGCGGCTATCCGCTATGGTAATGAAGCAGCATTCTGTATTTTTAATAATATTGTGCAGGAGCAGGGGGGGTCCCTGAGAATTCATTTTGGTCAGTGGAACCCCTGCTCACTGTACATAATTATTAAAATACAGAAATGCTGCTTCTTACCGTAGCACCATAGCGCTAAGGTAAGGGAACGAGTGTTATTTATATGTGTTTTATTCATAATGTAGATGTGCAGAGGGTCTCGGAGCAAGAAAAGAAAACGTTTGTTGTTTAGGTCTGGGGACCCCTGCTCACCGAGATACGGCCCTTTAGGGGGTGCGGTTCCCTTGCTCTTGTTACAGGCCGCGATCCGTGATCGGGACCTTTAAACGCGAGAGGGATACGGCACCTCATAAAGGGGCTGTATCTCTGCTGAAGCAGGGGGTTCCCTATATATATACTGTATAACAACAACCCCTATAACCCCTAACATACAGTACTGTACACATACAGTACTGTATATGCACATCAATGATACTATAGGCCGGCGGGGGCGAGATGTGTTTGCAGCAGAGAGAGAACCACTGCTCTCTCTGCGCAAACATCGGCACATTCAAAATGATTTAAAATACATTTTTATTCATAGTGTTCATGTGCAGGGGGTCTCCGGAGCTGAACCGCGTTGGTTTCAGGTCGGGGGACCCCCTGCTCACCAAGATACAGCCCCCTTTATGAGGTGCCGGTATCCCTCTGCGTTTAAAGGTCCCGATCACGTGACCGCGGCCTGTAAAGCAAGCAGAGGGATACCGGCACCCCATAAAGGGGCCTGTATCTCGGGGAGCAGGGGGTCCCCAGACCTAAAACAAAAACGTTTCTGCTCCGGAGACCCTCTGCACATGTACAGTATGAATAAAACACATATATAAATAAACACTCGTTCCTTACCTTAGCGGCTATGTGCTATGGTAACGAAGCAGCATTTCTGTATTTTAATAATATTGTACAGTGAGCAGGGGGTTCCCTGAGCCAGAAATTAATGCTCAGGGACCCCCCCTGCTCCTGCTCAATATTATTAAAAATACAGAAATGCTGCTTCATTACCATAGCGTATAGCCGCTAAGGCAATGAAGGGGTTAACCCACCGTGCCCGCTTTATTGTGGGTAGCGGGGGTTGGTGAAGGGGGTATTTGGCCCTTGGTGTGAGTTTAGGACTTGCGGGGGGTTGCGGGTGCACTTAACCCCTTCACGACTGTAGCAGTTAATACCCTACTCTGATTGGCTCTAGTATACCATGTGACAGAGGCTTGGGGGGAAAAAGGATGTGACGTACCACAGCCAATCAGAGTAGGGATGGAGTTCCCACGCTCTGATTGGCTACCATACCATGTGAGGGTGGCCATGTGCCTTTTCATGACGTCATCTTAAAGGCAATTGAAGCAAAGCCATTCTGATTGGCTGTGCTTTCATTCCCTTTAAGTGACGTCATAATTTTTTTTTTATCGGCCAAAACACATGGTTTTCACGGCCCAATCAGGACCGTGGGAAACATGACGAAAAATGTGATGTCATAGGCCTTTAAAAGCCTATGTCGTCTCATTTTGAAGACAGACGCCGCGGAGGAAGGACCTCCGGGTAAGAAAGAAGACCAGGGCATGGCCGCAGAAGGGGAGAAGACCCCGCCCCGCTGGAAGGAGATAGAAGAAAGAAGAATGCAGATGAAGATGGATTACAAATAGAAGACCCGTGGATTGATTTGGATTTTTAGCTTAATGTTTATTTTTTTATGGTTTATTATTTTATGGGTTCCTGATCGTGGATTGGTTCGTGAGTAAGCTGCGCAACGGGAATCGGTGGGGGCAAGTAATGGTAAGTGAACTAAAGAAATGTATTTTATTTAACTTGTTAATTTTTTCAAAAGGTTTTTTAACATGTGTATTTTTATTTTTTTGTAGTATATCATTTCTTGCCACTGTATGTATGTATATATGTCTAGAGAGATATATACATACAGGGTAAGAAATGATGTTGTTTTAAAAGCTTGATTTGATGTGTTTTAAATTAATTTGTCTATGCTGCTACAGTATGCTTTATTGTGAGTTTAAAGTATTTTAAAATTAGATAGATGTAATCCTTGGTATTGTATTGTGTGTTTGAGGGAGGTCAGCGATAGCCTTGGGTAAGTGAACTAAAGAAATGTATTTTACTTAACTTGTTAATTTTTTTAAAAGCTTTTTTAACATGTGTTTTTTTTTTTTTGTGGTATATCATTTCTTGCAACTGTATGTATGTATGTATATATGTCTAGAGAGATATATACATACAGGGTAAGAAATTATGTTGTTTTAAAAGCTTGATTTGATGTGTTTTAAATTAATTTGTCTATGCTGCTACAGTATGCTTTATTGTGAGTTTAAAGTATTTTAAAATTAGATAGATGTATTCCTTGGTATTGTATTGTGTGTTTGAGGGAGGTCAGCGATAGCCTTGGTTTTAAAGGTTGGATTTTGGTTGGTACTTATATTTTTTCACAGGCTAAATTGTTCTGCTCCAGGCGTGAATTAGTTAATTGTTTCATTGTTCAGGATGGAGTGTGAATTGTTTAGGGATGTAAATAATGATTGCTAATTGATTTTTGTTTACTTGGTTGATTCATTTGCAGAATGTATATGGTGCATAGATTTTATGCATCATTTATATTGGAATGTGAGGTGTTTCATTGGCTTGTGATGATATAGATTGTGAGATCAGTTAGGATTATTAAAGGAAATTGATTTTAATGTAGTGTCTGTATGGAGAAGTGTTTGGTTGTAAGACAGTATAGTTTTGATAACCCTTCTACATTTATTTGTATATTGGTTCATCGTGTGTATATATACCACACACACACACACACACACACACACACACACACACACAGTGACACGCACACACACAGTGAGACACACACAGTGACATGCACACACACACACACACACACAGTGAGACACACACACACAGAGACACACACACACAGTGACAGACACACACACAGTGACACGCACACACACACTGTGAGACACATGTCCTCGGGCACCAACAACTGCAGTGAGGATGCCGCAGCCTCGCCCCCCCACCGGGGGACACCAGCCCCCTCCGTCCATTTTCTGAGCTCCCTCCGGTGCAGAAGGCGCCTCTCTCCAATCCGGGCGCTCTGCCCGGTCGGTCCCGGGCGTGGGGGGCAGAGCATGCAGCGCAGGCCGCCGTGCAACCCGGAGTCGGGAGTACGGTGAGCCGCCCGTGTAGCGGAAGCAGCCGCGGTCCCAGGCGTGGGGGGCAGAGCATGCAGTGCATGGCGCCCCGGAGCATGTGCGAGCCGGCGTCGGGAGGACAGTGAGCCGCCCGAGGAGCGTGAGCAGCCGTGCGTGCGTGCACCGCCAGGCCGCTGGACGGCTCTGAGCACACGTGCAACACGCAGGTGACAGGGGGGCACCGGGGAAAGGGAGGGGGGACCGACACAGGGGCCAGTGGGGGGGGCGTGACACCCGGGGGAGTGGGTGGGGAGTGACACCCAGGGGCAGGGGGGGGCAAAACCCGGTGGGGGTGATACCCGGGGGCAGGGGGACTCAGCGGGAGGGAGAGAACAGGAGGGAGAGGGAGAAGAAGAGAGTGGCCGGGCAGCGGTGCGAGGAGGAGGGCCGGTCGAGGCCACAGAAGCAAGCCAATGAGAGGAGGGCAGACCTCTCCAATGAGAGGGGAGCAATCTGATTGGCCAGAGGCTGAGTGACAGACCAATCAGATTGCCCCTAGAGACGGACATACAACGGTTTCAAAAATATATAGATAGATGTGGAGAGAAACAGAGATACAGAAATCAATTAAAGAAGAAGAAAGAATTACTCATCAGAGACTGCTCTCCTATCAATGGAGGATCCATTGCTTCGGGTCAAGTTGAGGATTCATCAACCTGCATCTATTTTACTTGATTTTTTTTGTTTATTTATTTTTGTACCGTTGAGCAGCGATTATTTTTTATGGTTTTTAATTTTTATTCGCCATTGGGCTAGGATTGTTTTTTTTTATGGTTGGGCATCGACCGTTTATTGGAATTCTCTGTTGGTTTCCTGGAGGATGAGGAGGACAGTCTTCCTTCCGGCAGGAGTAAATACTACTTTTATTTATTTGGGATGTTTATTGATTAGCAATGTTGCTTTCTAGGCCCCATTGAGTTCTTAGGTAGCAACAGTTCATTAAAAAGCTAGTTGTAGTATATTATTTATTTATTTTTATTGTAATTTTTATTTTTTTAAATTTATTTTTTAATGCTTCTCAGTGGGCAAAAGTGCTAATAGACAGATTTGGCTAATATAACTATTGCCCATTACTTTGGGGGAGGGTGCACTCTTGTTGGGGATAGGGATGTGGGTGATTGGGGTGTTTGACCCAGAAAGGGTGGTTAAGCCTCCCGCTGGGTGTGGCAAATGTGGCAGGAGGGGTTAGCCACTAAGGTTATGAAGTGGGTTAAGTAATTATTTTTTTATTTTAACATTGTTTACATTTATTTTATAGGTATGTTTTATGTGGTACTTTTTTTTATACAGTTCATGTTTTATTTTTTTTTGGTTAATTCCCAAAATCACTATTAGCCACATCTGAATAATAAGGATATTTGGCATTAATCTAGGGGGAGTGAAGGGGTAAGTTTGTAGGGGGCTGGGATGGGGAAGGGGTACTTGCACTGGGGTGGGTTTAACACCTTAATTACCTTGATGGCTAGCTACTAAGGTAATGAAAGAGGGTAAGTAATTTGGTCCAGTCTGTCCTGCCCCTTGATGTAGATAACTGATTTTCGTTATCAAAGTCATGAGGGGGAATATTATAGGACTATGGGCTCTATGTAGTAAGCGCCGAAAAGCCGTTTTTCGCCATTTTCGCAACAATATTGCCTCTCCGATTCAGTAAGTGCCGATAAGCTCCAAAAATCGACATTTTTTTTAGCCGAAAAAAACTTTTCGGCAGCCGGGTGCCAATAAGCCACTTTTCGACACTTATCGGCACTTTCTGAAACCGGCTGAATTCTAGTAGCCCCGATCAGCTTTTCGCTGCTGATCGGCACTCTAGAATTGAGATTTGTACGGCAATTCAGCCCGCCAACTAAAGTTGGCAAGTTGCTGGGGGAGAAGCATCGGCAAGGTCGACACTTTGAAAAAAGCAGGCCTAATAACGCAAAGGTAATTAAGGAGTTAAGCCACCCTGGCCCGATACCCACCCTTTATTTATTTTATTATGCTTGTTAATGTGTTTAATTATGGGCAAATAATCTATTATCCCTATCTGGATAATAGTTATTTTGTACATTATTGTACTGTATGTGTTGGGGGGGGGGGGGGGGGGGGGGGTTAATTTTTTTTTTTAATGTATAGGACATGTTTTTTTTTTTATATACAGGGTTGTTTCCTCTGGTCTGCGGGGGACCTATAGAGACAACCTGCGGTCTCCTCAGGCTTCTCACGGGTAAACGGCTGCTGGGTCCACGGGGGACACCTGTGGGGAAGAACCGGTCCCCACATCTATGGGGGCACCGCGAACCCTTAGGGACCACCCGAGGGCCCCCAAACCCCCGTGGGAACCACCCAAAGCCCCTCGGACACCTTTGGGTCTGACCCGGGGCCCCCCAGACAGCCGCGGGCCTACACATGGGGACCCCATTGTGGCCCATGGTGACCCGCGGAGACCACCTGGTGGACCACGGCGCCTGGCGGGGACCACCCGTAGGCCTCCAGACACTGTTTGAAACATGGTGCTGGGCTACTGTGAGGTCTGTGAGGTGACCCGTCAGGCCCACCGGGGACTCCCGTGGGTCTGGGGTATTAACCCTGTATGTAAAATAATAAATCATGTATTTATGGGGGCGCACAGAGGGTGGGTTATGTATTTAATAAATATAATGATGTTTATTGTGGGGCTGTGTATTGTTTTTATTGTGGGTAATGGGGGTTGAGGAAGGGGGTATTGGCCCCAAGGGTATGCGGGTAGGCCTCCCGGCTGGGTATTGGGTGAGTGAGTGTGGTTAGGCCTCTCGGGGTGGGGGGTAGTGGGGGAGGGTATTTAGGCCTCCCGAGTGGTGGGTGAGGGTGGGTTAACCCCTTAATGACTGTAGCGGGTAATAACCGCTATGGTGATTAAGGGGTTAGGGGACATTACATCGGATGTTTTGCAGCATCGGAGGGGGCATGGACGGTGATGAAGATGAGGATGGCTTTCATCGTGCCAGCCGGACATGGGTGAGTGCTATATGTATTTATTGTATTTATTGTTCTTTATGTATTTTAAATGGGCAAATTCACTATTATCCATATGTGGATAATATTCATTTTGCACATTTCTATACTGCATGTGTTAAGGGTGGTGTGTTTATGTGTTGTTATTTTTTTTGGGGTGCACTGAATTGGTACTGAAGGCCAGCGGGGAACACCTGAGGGCCTCCGCCGGCCTACAGTATCATTGCTGTGCATCCCAAAAATGTGAAATATGTAATGGGGATATAGGGGTTGTTGGGGGCACAGAGGGTGTATGTTGTTTATTGCAATGTTTATTGTCCCCAATAAACATGCTATTATGCCTTAACCCCTTCATTATGGTAATGAAGCAGCATGAATGTATTTTAATAATATTGTGCGGGAGCAGGGGGTCCCCTGAGCTGAACCGCATTGATTTCTGGCTCAGGGACCCCCTGCTTCCCGAGTTAAAGGCCCCTGTATGGGGCATCGGTGCCAGTGTCAACATCATCTTTATAGCGGGCACGTCGCGTTTGGGATGCTATAAAGATGGCGGCGACACTGGCACCCGATTACCCATACCGGGCGGGCCTGTAACCTGGGAAGCAGGGGGTCCCTGATCCACAAAGCAACACGGTTCAGCTCAGGGGACACCCTGCTCCCGCACACTATTATTAAAAATACATTAATGCTGCTTCATTACCATAGCAGATAGCCGCAAAGGTATGGAATGATTGTTTATTGATATGTGTGTTTTACTCATAGTGTAGATGTGCAGAGGGTCTCGGAGCTGAACAGCTTTGGTTTTAGGTCCAGGGACCCCCTGCTTCCTGAAATACAGGCCCCTTTATGGGGTGCCGGTATCCATCTGCTTTGTTTACATTCTGCGATCACGTGACCGGGACATTTAAATGCAGAGGATTCCGGCACCTCATAAAGGGGTCTGTATCTCGGGAAGCAGGGGGTCCCCGGACCTGAAACCAATGCGGTTCAGCTCCGGAGAACCCCTGCATATGTACCCTATGAATAAAATTTGATTTTAATTTTTTTTTATTTTGCCGATGTTGGGGCAGAGAGAGTCGCGGATCTCTCTCTGCTGCAGGCACATCTTGGCAAGGGACAGCATAACGCCAGGTTATCGGCAGACAGACTGTCTCGCCACCGGCTACTCGGCGTGTTGCTTTTGCAGTGATTCGCCAGGGATTCGGCCCTTCCTGAATACTGCAAGGGCAAATAGCCAAAATCATGCCGATATTGAACCCCTGCCGAGAGTGCTTTTTCGGTGCTTACTGCATGAGGCCCTATATTTGGTAATCTACTGTACGTCATCAACTGGGTTAGACAAGACATTTAAATGTCATGTCCAACCCCCTTGATGTAGATGACCGCATAGGGTCCTCTAGTGGTCCTCCTCATGACATAGAACCCCATATTTGGGCATCTATATCATTAAGGGGTAGGACAAATTGAGTGCTTCAGAGCTGCTGTGGGGAGTCCCAGAGAGAGACTACTTCTCTCTGGAGCTCCTCTCCACAGCTCTTCCAGATTGTCTGGTGCTGGAGGATTAACTCTGTGGGGTCCCGCTTTAATTCTCCAGGGGTTGCAAAATGTACTATTTTCTTCAGATTTCAGCATGTTGTTCCATGGCACCGAGAACAGTAAGTCTGGACACATCTGTACCTGTGAAAACACCTGCAAAATATCTATATTTTCATATTTAAATCCAATAATTTCCATATTTAAATTAGTTTATTTACCAGGTTTCTCAGGTGGGTTCACAACAAGTATCTCTTCAAGTGTTGTATTGATGTTTTGGGAGTTATATAAGTTAGTCTCTGTCTCTGTAACTATGTATTTTAAGTGGAATATACACAATACAAATCTTTTAAGCATGTTTTAACTTTTTTTGCTTTGTTACATACAGTAGAGTGTAACTAAAGCATATACATAGCAAAATAAAGGCAGTGTTTACCCATTCAAGCAATCTACAGCATCTTTTTAGCAAGGCAAGATATAATGAACATGACCTCTAACACTTTCTACAACTGTTTCACCCATGGTTCATCAAGTTACCGTACATTTATAACATAACTAAGGACTCTAATAACACACTTTCATTCTATCATTCACAGGTGTATTCAGTATCATGCTACAAGAGTTGGTTTACTTCCACATGGACCAGGCTACCCCCATTAAATATCCCTTACTCACATTACCTCTCAGTAGGCAAGTTAAGTTTTTCACATTTGCCACATGCCAAAGCCTTTATCCACATAGGCATTGTGGGTATTTTACCTGCTTTCCCCAATGAGGCTAGCAAAACATGTTGCAGCTACTATTACTTGACCTAATAACTATTTTTCCCATTCAGTGATCTCATTGCAGGGCAAGCCCAAAAGAGCATTAATATGGTCAGGGAAAATGCGATTAGTGAGATTATTTGGAATCCATTTTCCAGAGAACCTCTATCTTGGTGCATGTCCACGATATGTGGATGAAAGTGCGCATCTGGCCACAACCGTTCAAACAGAATGGATATAACTGAGGGTGGAATTTATGAAGAATTTAAGGGCTTAAATACCAGTGGTCAATTACTTTAAACCCATTTTTCTATGTATAAGGTATGAATTGAGCTTTTCAAAGCATTTTCACAAATCTCCTCCAAGTCATCAATTGGAGCAATACAACTACTATATATGGTGTCGATATCAGACAATTTTATGGCTTGAGAATGTTGACAAATATATTCAGGTGGGGTAGGTGTATGACAGGACACTTCCACTTGTGGCCCAAAGGCCAAATGCCGCCCGCGAAGAGCATTGATTTGGCCCTTGGACTCTCTGATCCTGTTAATTTCAAACTAGTTACTTAGGCAGCTAAGTACAATATTTCACATTGAACTCACTTATAAGTTAAGGTGATGTAAATATACAATGAGAAAAATGGGTGAAACTACTAAAACCATTGATGAAGGTGGGAAATGATCATTGCTAAATTGTAGTGTGGAATAACGAAATGGCTTGGTTGGATTGTGGCACACCTATCCAGCTACCCCTTGAGGACAAAAGATGAAACCTGAAGTAGCACATGTTCCAGTACCGGAAACCGGAAGTGATATTGAGGTGTGAGGTGTTAGCGTGATAACTACTGGGTTTTGTGGGGTTTGATTTTACTGTTTGTTTGTGAGTAGATATCGTTTGAATTCTGTCATTTTAATTCTGGATTAAGCAGAATTAATCTATGCTCCTGTTCCTCTTGTTCCACAAACTGTATGTAACGGTTTTTCTGGACCATCCTGACCCACCCAATCTTAGATTGGCCCCTGTGGTCTAACCGGTCCCCATTACATGGATGTGTCTCGTGGTGCACCTGTTGGCTACAGGACTCCTGAGTCTCCCGCATGATGGTGTTATGGGGAATGTCAGCCAGACAGGCAGCTGAGGTAGTGTGCTTGAGTCCTACCTACATACAGTGCAGCGCCTCCACCTCATCAGGATCTCTGCGTCCTCAAGGAGATGGTTCTGATGAGGAACTCCTCTGTGGTGCCTTCCTCTGTGGAGTAACTTCACACTCACACATGGGGGTTCTTGTGAATAAGGGCATCTTTATTGATGGTCCAGCAGACTGCCCCTCGCAGCAAACAGCTTAGCGCTCATCTTGTACAGCACTCTCCTTCAGAAGAATCTGCCCTCCCAATGGAGTTGGATCACCTCTCCCCTCAGGGAGATCACCACCTGCACCAGGTCCCTGGACACAGTGTAGACACGCTGTCTATGCCTGCCAGCCTTACTGCTGCTTACTATAGAACCACTCTTGAACTTGAACCATACAGATTTAAACTGAACCACTAGTTTTGGGCAGTGCTGTGTCTTATATAACAAAGGGAATAGCTCCACCTCCTGTGTCACTAACAATGGACACAAAGTGTGTTACCACTCCCCTGATGTACATATGACACCTCACCAGGGTGTGAGGGCAAACCTCAGTGATTGATGCTGGCAATCCTGTATACTTACCAGGTTTACCGCCAGCTTGAGAGAGAACTGTATACCATTTTAAAACATGGCTACATGTATATACAATGGGAAAGAGAGTAGATGATATGGATACAACGCTTTTTACTAATCTTTGAGATGTGAGTTGATTCACATTTTGAATCACAGATGTTCAACATTTTTAAAGATATCTGCTCTATATACAGTTAGGTCCGGAAATAATTGGACACTGACACAATTTTCATAATTTTGGCTCTGTACGCCACCACAATGGATTTTAAATGAAACAACCAAGATGCAATAGAAGTGCAGACTTTCAGCTTTAATTCAAGGGGTTGAACAAAAATATCGTATGAAACGTTCAGGAATTGCAACCATTTTCATACACAGTCCCCTTATTTCAGTGGCTCAAATGTAATTGGACAAATAACACAATCATAAATAAAATGTTCATTTGTAATACTTTGTCTAAAATCCTTTGCAGGCAATGACTTCTTGAAGTCTGGAACGCATGGACATCACCAAACACTGGGTTTCCTCCTTTGTGATGCTTTGCCAGGCCTCTACTGCAGCTGTCTTCTGTTGTTGTTTGTTCGTAGGTCTTTCTGTCTTAAGTTTTGTCTTCAGCAAGTGAAATGCCTGCTCGATCGGGTTGAGATTAGGTGATTGACTCAGCCATTGCAGAATATTCCACTTCTTTGCCTTAAAAAACTCCTGGGTTGCTTTCGAAGTATGTTTTTGGGTCATTGTCCATCTGTAAAGTGAAGCGCCGTCCAATCAATTTCACTGAATTTGGCTGAATCTGAGCAGACAATATTTCCCTATACACTTCAGAATTCATCCGGCTGCTTCTGTCTTCTGTCACATCATCAATAAACACTAGTGACCCAGTGCCATTGTAAGCCATGCATGCCCATGCCATCACTGCCTCCACCGTGTTTTACAGATGATGTGGTATGCTTCGGATCATGAGCCGTTCCAAGCCTTCTCCATAATTTTTTCTTTCCATCATTCTGGTACAGGTTGATCTTAGTTTCATCTGTCCAAAGAATGCTTTTCTAGAACTGGGCTGGCTTTTTTAGATATTGTTTGGCAAAGTCTAATCTGGCCTTTCTATTCTTGAGGTTTATGAATGGTTTGCACCTTATGGTGAACCATCTGTATTTGCTCTCGTGAAGTCTTCTCTTTATGGCAGACTTGGATAATGATATGCCTACCTCCTTTAGAGTGTTCTTCACTTGGCTGGATGTTGTGAAGGGGTTTTTCTTTACCATGGAAAGGATCAGACGATCATCCACCAATGTTGTCTTCCGTGGACGTCCAAGCCTTTTTGTGTTGCAGAGATCACCAGTGCGTTCTTTTTTTTCTCAGAATGTACCAAACTGTTGATTTGGCCACTCCTAATGTTCCTGCTATCTCTCTGATGGATTTGCTTTTTTTTTGCAGCCAAGAATGCCCTGTTTCACTTGCATTGAGAGCTCCATTGACCGCATGTTGTGGGTTCACAGCAACAGCTTCCAAATGCGAATGCCACACCTGGAATCAACTCCAGACCTTTTACCTGCTTAATTGATGAAATAATGAAGGAATAGCCCACACCTGTCCATGAAACAGCTTTTCAGTCAATTGTCCAATTACTTTTGGTCCCTTGAAAAATAGGGGGCTACATATTAAAGAGATGTAATTCCTAAACCCTTCCTCCAATTTGGATGTGAATACCCTCAAATTAAAGCTGATAGACTGCACTTTAAGCCCATATTAATTATTTAACTGTAACTTGAATTTATTTTGGTACACAGCCGAAATAACAAAACTTGTATTAGTGTCCAATTATTTCCGGACCTAACTGTATGTCTCTTTTTTTTGAATTTCATTCTCCAGGGTTACCCTTTATCTTTGGAGTTGTATAAGGTAAATATGTATATGATATATTTGTTATAAATTCTTGCACAATGGGATGACACCCAACGTCAGCCCCCCTTCATCTGCCTTGCTGTCCCTCTATCACTCAATGTGCCCAGATGGGCTGTAAACTGACCCAGCCCCAAACCCCACTCAAAGACCTTCCATCCCCATCACCCCCTCAACAATCCAAGGGCCAAGCCACGACTTCAGTCCAGGACAATGGGAAACCTGTTGGCTGGCCTGTACCTTAGAACAATTTGGGACCACAAGGTTCTAAAACACATGAACTAAATACATGTTATTTAAAAAACAAAACTTTTATATTGCAAAAAAAAAACATATTTTGAAAATCTAAACATAAAAAAAATGTTACATAAAATAGAAAAATGTAATATTGACTGCGTATTACATACATTTATAGACAGAACGTGACAAATGAGGGACAGAAGGAAGAAAAGGCACAGGCTGGGACAGTGGTAAAAGCAGCTTGAGATTAGAGGACAACCAAAGTCAATACAGGAAGGTAATATATAGGTTTTACAAGTGCATAAAAAGGTAATTAGGGAGCTGTTTACACACAGAAATGCACTTATCAGATTTTATTGAGAAGGCCCCACGTGACCTTAGCCTGCACGGAACACAGTAGAGAGATTCAGAGATGAAATACATTATTTTTATGTCTTCAAACATATTTATTTTCTCAAAGAGCCTTTTTAGTTATGTTATATACTTATAAAATGAGGTTAGAAACCATGGCAGATAAGTTCATTTTGATAGAGGCAGTAATGGTAAATATCAAGTGAAGTAAGTACTGGTGCAATGCAATGGGGATAGACAGGTATAGAGCATGATTTGTGAAAAAAAAGCGTACTAAAACACATGAGTTTGGGATCACCGACGTGTTAACCTTTTGTTTCATTTATGTATGATACCACAAGTCAGTTTAACTAATTAAAATATTAAATAATACCAACTGAAAAAGTTTCCTTAAGAAAATGGTAAACTGAGTTGAAAATTGCCTTTAATACCTTAGTTAGAACAAGAATGTAATGTATATATTTCTGCTTTTCCATTGTAAAGCTGTACAAGAAGAAACAGAAGTCTGATGTTACTACTCAATACATGTTTGTAGAATAAAGTAATAATCATACTGATGTTTAAGTTTTATTATGGAGGGAAATTAGAAGTATGAATTTTAATTTCTCCTTTATGAGGAAATATAAACAATATAAAAAAGCCACACTGAAAATATAACAATATTGATTGGCATATGAATTGAATATGATTAGTAGAGTAATCATCCAATGAGTGGTCCATCAATAGGAAATTGCCTGTGAGGTTTTTTTTGGATGATTTATAAATTCCATGAAGCTGGAGTTTGATTGAAGCATATGACAGGATGGAAGGGGAGGTTATTGACTTTGAAGGCGAGGGATTAATTTAAGCACAAAAATAGTCTAGAAACATTAATGGTATGGTTCTGTGGGACTGGGTAAATATTAGAGGGAGATATTTTGAAGGCATGAGTTAGTTGGTTGTCTGATGTGGAGGTGGCAGAATTGTGTATGCACCAAATGTTTGTCATCCCCTCTTATTTGCCTCAGACTAACACCTACTGTTGATCCCCAGAAGGCCTTAGTCCTCCTTTTCTATGGGATGTTCTACACGTTGCTTTAGGTCGGACAAAAGGATGCAGGCTACAGTAATGTTTATTGTATTACAGTATTTATAAAGTACGTAGCAATGGACACTCTGATACCTTATAATCCTAAACAGAAGGATCATTACATGCATTCACATAACATAGTAACCTCGCACTCAACAGTATATTAATAATGTAGTAGCATAGACCAGCCTCCCCTCACCCCTGTTTATTATGTTGTAGACAGGGCCAGTACTCCTAAAGTAAGGAGCCCTTAAAGACAGAAAAAGAGTCCTGTGCTGTTTCAGTAAAAGGAATATGGCACACCATAGAGGGTCCCAAGAAAAGAGAGCCCCCGGGTGCCTGCTGACTAGCTCTATCCACGGATCAGCACTAAAGTTCCTTATGAGTCTGTGTGGAACTGGGTACAGACAGCAAGGTATTGGGTCAAGCACTATGATGAGCTATCAGGATTTTCCGTAGGGGCCTCAAATAGTCGGATCACTATTTAAAGGGTTCCAAAGAGACAAAGGGGACTGGGTCCCACAACTACCTTGGCAACTAAGTCAGAGTACCTCCATCTAAGTGGTAAGAGTGGGCACATATGGAAGAGAGTATGTGTGCATATCTTTGTATAAAACTCTGTACAACATGTCAAGATATGTCTGAGTGATCCCTGAAATGGGGACACAAATAAATGATGGTTGTACTAAAAAAGTTTCTGGTGCCCATTATTCCACAACCTTGTTACCTCATTGCCCAGCCGCCCGAATGCCAGTACCCTGAGTCAAGGTAAACCATGTGGAGTAGCCATATATACACCACACCGATGTGACCTCCCTAGGAGGTCAACGTTAACTGCTCTCTCTCCAGCCAGCGTCAGATATCATATGCGGAACGTAGACTGGCCCCGGGTTACTAACAGTCAGTCCTGAGATCTCTCAGGATCATGCCCCTGCTTGCTCTGCCAGGGAATCTTCCAGATCTCCTCACTTAGTCTTGCCTATCCAGAGTCCAATCTCATTGGCTGAGGTCCAGTCCATCACAAGTCCCATCCTCCTGCACCGGAAGTGGATCCCTGATGCAGCACAGCATGTTGGGAATTGTAGTTTACTATTTGTGTCAGATGCAAACTTCTCACCAGGTGTTACATGTATTTGCAGAGTAGGCAGGAAGTCTTGCTACATCTGTATATATGATTTGGGTGCAGATTGTTTCTGCAGATTCTTGTATATATAGTACTGTAATCTTGTTATATCAGGCATTTGTACAACTACCTGAGGGTTAAGTGGGTGGCACTATCAAACCTTTCTCTTGAGTATAATGGAGATCACAAGGATGCAAAAGCAAGGACGTTGTGCAGATACATTTATGCATACTGAACATGGAAAGCCAACGATATTGCACCCACTGGCACACTCCTGGGGGTGAAATAGTACTGTAGCTCGTCCACTTTACACATACTGTACAGTTCAGTAAACTGCTTCTTCCACTGGAGTTTGTGTTTGTTCCGCTACAGTGTGTTAGCAGTTGTAATAACATTGGCTACTTCTGTATGTATTTTTTATGCTTGATTTTCTCAATGCTGTGTGGGCAAAGCAATACAGAACCATTTACGCTAAGCAGGAAATTAATTTATAAAATGTAAAATATACAACAATATTTAGCAACATTTCCACGTCAGTGTCAGGTAAATAAACCCCAGTCCTTTATCGAGAATATTTTTTTACTTGTCAGTAGCACAATCAGAACTGTTTTGGCAAGCTATACACATTGTAACATCAGGAATGAATTGTAATGATTCGTACTATCTCATGGCTTAATCTATAGCAGGGGTGCGCAAACTGGGGAGCGCGCCCCCAATGGTGGGCACGAGATTTTCAAGGGGGGATGCGGCAGTTGCAGAGGCCATGCACTCTTCCCCATGGCATTTAAATTAACTGCCGTGGGAGGCGTGCAGCCTCTGCAACTTCTCTTCAGTGCTCTCAGCCAGCTCCTTGGCGGCACTTCGCCATGGCAACGAGGCATCAAATGACGCTGCGGGATCAAATGGCAATGCGTCACATGACATTGTGACGTCATATGACGCCACAAAGCTTGAGAGCAGGTAAGGGGGAGGATGCAGGCAGGGTGGTAGCGCAGACAAGGGGGGCGTAAACTGGCAAGTTTGCACACCCCTGATCTAGAGTAGGAACTAGGGTTGGGTGATACAAAAAGTCTCCCACGATAACGATATCAATAAATGTATCACGATAACTTTTTTTTTTTTTACACATAGATTTTTTAATTGTATAATTGGGGTTCAGAAGGGAAAAAGGGTAGGAAAAGTTGTTAAGCATTGACATTTGTTTATTCACATAGGGAGCTCATCTTACTAAACATTCTTCGTTGTAGTGCTGTACAACAATCGTATACATCAGTCACTCAGAGGATGGAGGGGGGGGGGGCATCATAACTTTATATACCACATTACATTTTTATTAAAATAAAAGTCCAAAAATGGTCTAGTAAATCTAAATAAAATGTGTTCTCAAAATAAATAAATTGTCTTTAGATTTACTAGAACAAAGGAACCTTCATTCCCAAACCATTTCCATGTCTGCACTTCACATTATCTCACCTACACTGCTCCCATCTCCTTAACATCCCGTAATCCATCCACCCCTCATCCCAGCACTCACATACACTGCTCCCATCGCCTTAACATCCCGTAATCCATCCACCCCTCATCCCAGCACTCACCTACACTGCTCCCATCTCCTTAACATCCCGTCATCCATCCACCCCTCATCCCATCACTCACCTACACTGCTCCCATCTCCTTAACATACCATCATCCATACACCCCTCATCCCATCACTCACCTACACTGCTCCCATCTCCTTAACATCCCCCTCTTACCATCACTCTCACTCTTAGACACTCCCTACATTTGAAAACACAGTTAATTTATAAAATGTAAAAATATATATCAAACATATTTTTACAATTCTTATATATTTTATCCTGTTATAAATTAAATGTGTTTTCAAATGGAGGGAGTATCTAAGGGTGAGAGCGATGGGATGAGGGGGGAATGAGTGAGAAGCAGTGAAGGTGAGAAATGTTGAAGTGCGGACATGCAAAGGGTTTGTAAATGAAGGGATTAGGCCCTTTGTCACAGGAGGGATTTCCATCAAATTTTTCAACAAAGCCATGCTGCCCCTTTGGTTAATAAGAGGTGAGAGGAGGTGAGAGGAGAAAGAGGCGGAGATATTAAGGAGAGAGGAGAGGAATTTGGGGGAGGTGGTAATTGAGAGTCGAAGGGAGGGTTGAGTTCCAGGGGGGAGTAAAAGTCCCATGGGGAGAAAGGAGGGGGTTGGAGAGGAGTAAGAGTCCAAGGGGGGGAGGAAAGAGGGGAGATAGTAAGAGTCTTGGGTGGGAGAAAGAAGAGGGGGTAGTAAGTGTCTAAGGGTAGGAAGGAGGAGGGTAGTAAGAGCCCTAGGGAGGAAGAAAGAGGGAGAGGAAGGAGGGCAGGGGTGGAGAAGGAGGGGTGAGGAACATCTTATAAAGTTTCCATCCCTAATTTCTAGCCTTCCAGGATGAAAATGAGCTAATAGAAAATTCTAGTTTTATTTCAGACTTTTTTGCTATGAATCTGGGCATGGTCCTAACTAGGGTTAGGCAATATACCATTATAATGGCAGATTGCGGAATTCGCAGATCGGATTGGTAAAATCCACCAGCGGATTGTATCTAATGGCGATTTTTGCTTAATCTGCTGATGGATTTTCCACGGAAGGTCGGGAAATTCTGCGAAAAGGATTTTGATAGTTTCGGCAATATCTAGTTGATAAAATGTTGGATATTTCATCACAAATAGGAAGAAGAAAAAAAAAACTTTTTTTTAATAGAAACATGCATTCTTTTCTACAGCAAAACTCACTTAACAGAAATGGAATAATGAATAGAAAGATAGAAGCAAGGCACATGGAATACAGCTGCAGCGGCCGTTATTCAAACACCACGCGTTGTGTACATCGGAATACCCATGTCATGACGCGGGATGTCTTCCAACCTTACCGCCTTAAGACGCGAGTGCGGCGAGTGCAGAAAATGGCATTTTAGAGTTCTGGTTTTTAAACACCTTAAATTGGCACAGTAGCACAGTACTGTACACATTACAATTCATTCATTTCATTGCACCCAACGAAACAGAATCCATGAAATTCAAACAAAGCAATCGCGATAAGCACGGTGCCTGGGGCGATTGGCCGCGTTCATGCCGCGTGGCGTACAGCAGAACACACGAAATCGGCGCCGTGATTTGTTTGAATAACGGCCGCTGCAGCTGAAGGTAAAAAATAGAAAATTGATGAAAACATCAGTCAGTGCACAATTACACAACTTGCCTACCGTAAATGTCTCTACACGCAAAGTGCTGGTGATTAATATGCCATTTATATAAAAGGAAAGACGTACAGATGTGTGATTTTGGGTTGCTAAGAGCTCTCAATGGTTCGCATGCCTCACTGTGCCAGTTATCTTTAACTGTGCATGCAATGTCTTGCATATAATGTATACCCTGTTCACTGATGTAACTGTATTTCTAACCATGTATTATTTGTCATTTTAACTCTATGCCCAGGACATACTTGAAAACGAGAGGCAACTCTCAATGTATTACTTCCTGGTAACACATTTTATAAATAAATAAATAATATGATTTAAGAATTTGTTTGTTTTCATTCCAGAAATGTCACAGATGCCTAAGAAGATGATGACGAGGGAAATCTATTTTATTCGTAAGATCTGAATATCTCAGAAACATTTAGCATAAAAAGTATACACAGATACAGTGCAGCAACAATAACCTCAGCCTTTTATGAAGGTTCCTACAGTATGTAAACAAGATGATTTCAGGCTACCACTCTGTGCATACACAATACAGTATTTACACACACACATGGGCAATTGAATAAACCATTTACAAGGGTCTATTACAGACATATTGTAAGTAAAATGTAGTTTAATGAAATTATATCTTTTTTAATCACAAAACAACATAATAGATGCATTGTATGATTGATGCATGTAACATAATCTACTCAGTCTATCACTGTAACTAAAAGGTCTATAAAAAGTCAATGGAGTTCCAAAGAATTACTCAAGACAACACACTGTGAACAGATAAAAAGGTTCAATAAATGAATCAGACCTTGGCCTAACCTCTGCTATTTTCATGACAAAACCATATTGATCGCACTGTTTTAATTACTTGGGATCAACCAGTGTGTAGAAATTCCACAGAGTTGCTCATTATTATCAATGTATACCACTGGTAAGAAATTGTGAAATATAATGATCGAGGGTTTATTTATACAAAATATACTGTAGGTTCCTTCACTGAAAATGTTTAAGGTTACATTGAATATGCTAAGAAAACTCTGTTTAGGTTTTTGGTGGCATTAATCTCACTGCCACACAATCTACACTCAAATAATTCACTCTTTTCTTGCATTTTGTGCAACAGCAAGTAAAAATAGCATTCTTTAGTTTTAAGGGTTTTGACAGTGCTCTGGAAATGAGAAAATACTTTTATAGCTACACTATTTTGGCAGAATCAGCAGGTGCAAAAAACAGATAACCCTACCAGAGGGATTTTAAAGGGAACAGGGGCCAGTTTATAGAATATAAGAGAAAGTGTCAAACATCTTTATAAAACAAAATAATATTTAAAAAAAAAAAAGAGGTTTCCCATTTGTACATGCATCTTTTAGGGTGTGTCAATAACAAATGAATTTAACAATTATTCTATACATCATTTTGGATTGCAAATACTGTGTTAACAATGAACTCTAAACACTAATATTTTGCATCCCATCTCTTTCAGAAAACTGACATGGCACATTTTAGATGTTCTTTAACATAATTTTAAACCATCGACCAAGCAATGTTTTGCAAAAACCCCAACATGGTAAACTGCCCCATAATAATACACAGCAGAAAAATGTAATGATATCATGGGAATGAAGGGGCAGCTAGCCTTGAAGCAGAGCAGTCATATGTGTGTGCGTGCATCTGATTTTATATACATATATAAAAAATCAGAAAGGCCAAATATATAGTGAGCTCCAAAAAAGGATCTGGGAAATATATGTAAAAAAACTAAATCAATAAATCAATTTCCCAGTGACGTAAAAAGGTAATGAAGTACATACTGTACAGACCAAGAAACTGAACTTTGAAAATAGCACTCAGGTCAAAGATAAATATAAAGAAAAGTTCATAAACAGAGTAACGATAGTAGAAAATCATATTAAAACATTAAAACAACGAAGAGCAGAATCCCTGAATAAATGTACCCCATATATCGTATCTATAGGTGTCAGTGTATGATAATAAAGTGCAGAAATGGCACCAAGACTGGCCAGTCTAGAAAAAAATCCAAAAAATGTCAGTAGTACTACTCACAGTATACTACCCAAATACACTTAGTAATTGACTGAGCCACCTGTGCTGAAGCAGGGATTTCCCTAATATCTGGCCTGTTAGTGGAAGCCAGGCCACTCCTGATGTACAGCATCACAACCATAATTGAACATTACTCATATGCGGGTGTGCAAGTGGCACCCATGGCAGTAACCCTTTGGTGCAGATAGAAATTATTCTTGAAAACAAAATAATTACGAGTTTGAATAAATTCTAACAGTTGCAACGAGAGAGAGAGAGAGAGAGAGAGAGGGGGGGGGGGAGAGCGGGGGAAAGAGGGGGAGAGAGAGAGATCTAAGATATTAAACATTGAAGACAAAGGGAATGTAACATAGGTAGTTACCTCAGCAACTGGACCATAACTAAGCGAGACTGGCTTTTGAAATTATTGAACATTCTTTCAATGGATGTTGGTGGGGATGAATTAATAATATTTGGGGACAGACATACCATTTTTTTGTAATACAGCTCTACATTTTATGTTTTCAGAAATGGTTGAGAACTACTGTATATATAAAAATACTGTAAGAACATTAAGATGTCCATATTCCGCTGTTGAAATATAAGGAATAGGATATCCTATATGTTCTTTTCAGTTCAACTTCTTCAAGCCAACAATGGAAGTATGCTGCAATTATTTCTTCTTATGCTCAATTGTAAGGTTCTCAGATACCAGCAGTTTTAGGACCTTGGACAAGAAATTAGAGATTCACCATAGATCATAGATAACATAGCTGTCAATTAGTAGCTTAATTAAATCAAATGTTTGAGGCAGCAATTAATAACACGGTATAACAAGCAAACAGCTACCTCTATTTGGAACTTTTACTGATCCCTTTCCTGTTCAACATAACAAAGTGGCTAATTGTATTTATCAACACAAACTACAATCATAGAAAGATACAGTACACATAAAAACAAATCTTTAATGGTCTGTATTTTCTACTCTATGTTATTTACCACCAACGTGCACGTATTGTGATGGTGCAATAAGTTATGGATTACCGCTACTTTTCAATTTATAAAATCAACACTGTTCCAGGCTTACTGTGGCTTAATACGTTGAGACAGGCAGATAAGTCAATTCCTTCTTTCCTACAAAATTGAGTCTTCTTCGAATTTCTGATGTTTTATTGTGGGAACATGAACATAAATGGGAAAACATATGGGGATGTATTAAAAATAAGACCTTGGTACGAAACAACATTGCTATCTGAGGGAGAAGTAGGGAGAAGCAAGGCAGAAGACAGTAAACTCTAAAAGGAAGTAACTGAAGGTGGCAAAACTCTAAAAGGAAGTAAGCAATCCAAGAGTGAAAGAGCCTGGACTGTACCAAATGACAGGGAGAAAGGAAAGTACCAAACCCCAGGGGTGGGAAAAGGGTGGTTGCTTAGGCAAAAGGCTGAATGACAGCTCTAGTGCAAAAGAGCATAGCAATAGGGGCGGGACGACAGCAAAAAATATGGTGCATTAGCAAAGGCAGAGAAATCAAGGGCAAAATACATAACTGGAGACAAAACCATCAGCACAACACTTTAAAAAATAAAATATATGGATGCCTTATTAGTTCCTGTATTTTGAAGAAAAAGCTAATAGTATTTTGCATTCTCTGTATATGTTTCGGTGCTTAGTCTATAAAAATCCCTTCAGCATTACTTCCCCAACCTCAGGTTTCCATACATTTTGCTTAGGTGTCATAGTGAGCAACCTCTCTTTTCTTCTTTAAACAAATAAAACAACGGCAGAAAGATCAATCTATTCCCGGGATGCAATTCTGAGCGTTAAACCAATTTCAGTTTGTGTTGTAAACATTCTATGGCCCAGTTCCACAGATCTCTGTTAAGTGAATTAACATGCAGTGAACATCTTGCTATACCTTAGCGTGTACCTTCAAAGCTCAATAACGGTACATTAAGTCCTGTTTTCAGCCGGAAAGGGTATTGAGTTAACTATAAAGACTTTAGTGCTTATGAGAAACAAAAGAGGTGTTCTTCCTAAAAACATATATTCACAAAGGTCCGTTCAAGTTAACGCTGGGGCTTAACCTAAAGTGGCATGTGATGGTGAGGGGGTAACCAGGCTCTCAATAAAGATTTAAGCCCATTTGGTTACCTCTGATCCATGTATTGGGGTTCAAGAGTGTCAGATCTGGAGCCCTACCGTTGTACATTCATACTGTGTAAATGTGCGCAATAAAGAATTTCTATGTTTTTGCCTTTCCAGGCGTACCACCAAGCAGGGATTGCTAGGGGCAGTTTTGCGGAGAAATTGTTGTCAGAATGTGCCTAGGTAATTGGGGTCCGGAGTTGTCGGTTCCCCAAAAAATGTACCCAGGAATCAGGTCTGATTCCTGGATACATGTGGGCACATTGTTCCGGCAATATCTCCCCTTGAAAACACTTGTTCAACTCACTGCTAGTGCTCCCTGCTTCATCACAGCCCCGAAACGTAAATGGGGCAAAGGGATGTAAACAGTCCCTCTAACTATAAGGGGTTCCTACTGAAGGTTAAGGGGGATACCCAGTTAATTAATGCCCTGGTTGCCCAAAACCTGTTTTGGGGTTGATGGGCACTCCAACCCTAATTATAAGGTTGTGAGGGGACTCTTCGAGTCCAGTCCAAGTCTATGAGATAGTGTGTGTGGGGAATAAAGGCTAGTAGAAAATAAAGTGCAGCTTTCTATTATATTCCCCACACCCAGAGACTTCGGATATATAAAGTATATTTTATTAACAGTTTGTTTAATATGTTATATACTGTTGTGCACGGTAAATGAGCTGGGACTTTCAGAACCAATTTTCCAACAGGCTACCAGGGCTTCCAAGTTAGATGCCAGTAAGTCTGCAAAAACATCAGAGTTGAAAGCCACCAGAGGATGTCTGAGGTGTGAAGATCATTTGGGTAGTAGGGAAGGGCTCACGTACCCACATCCTGGGATGAATGGATGTCGTCCGTGCTACCATTTTTCTCACCAGACTTGGAGGAGCCTGACCCAGCGGGTGGCATCTGAATAGCAAGGGACAAGGTGGCAAACTTGCACATGTCCCATGGCAGATTCAGATTCCCCACTTACCCAGCTTCCCAGACCAGCATTGCTCTGATTGGCTGTGAAGAAAGTTCCCACACTGTGATTGGCTGTAGTATTTTGTGAATGAACTCCAAAATACTATAAGAAACCCCTCAGCCAATCAGTCGAGAGATTTTCAGCGCCAGAACTGCGGCGGGCTTTTTGAATGTGTTAAAAAGTGCTCTTGCGCGAATAGCAAGGTACCGGCTCCAGAAAAATCTATCCGGAAAATATTCTAAGTCCAACTTTTTGCGGCCAAGTTCTCATAAACGAACATAGCGGTCACGGTTGAGATTTCAAGCTGATTTTTGTTCCAGGACGTTTGGAGCTAAGTCCCGGTCAAGGAAAAACTCTGTTTTAGAACGCACAGCAGCTAGGAAAGTCTAGTTTTGTACCCCAGTTCCAGTGTAAGTGTGTCTTTTCTTATGTAGTTTGTGTATCATTGTGTGTATGCCTTTTCATTCCTTTTCATGTGAATAAATTACAATTTATTTCACTTTACATATTTTGCTCAATTTATGATCCTGGTAAAAGGGTGTTAATGCCTGGTCTCCCATGACATGGCATTACTCTTATCCAGAATATGAGGGGGAGGGAAAACCAATTTTTGTAATGTACCAAGCCACTTAAAGTATATACTTCCCCAACCCCAAATGGGACATTTGGCTGCAGCCATTTCATCTAACCAATTGACCACTGGCGTGTGGCCACAGTCGGTAACCTCTTCCGCAGTCGATCTGCCACTGGAACGTTCACTGTCGGCCACTTCTAAGGTAAGTGTTACTACTGGTTAGGGTGAAGGGTTAATTTAAGTGTTTTTAGCAGTTATGGTAGGTGGTTGATTGAAGGGATTTTAGGGGTTATGTTAGGGGTTAATTGAAGAGGTTTTAGGGTTATGATAGGCTTAATTTAAGGGGTTTTAAATTAATGGCTTAGGGTGGTGGGGACTAGGTTAAGGGCATAGGGAAAGGGGTTTTAGGGTGAAGACTTAGGGTATGGGATTTTAAGGTAAGTGTTAAACATATGGACTTACCTAGCAGCAAAACGGGAGATGGTGACAGGTCCAAGCGGCGGGGTGAGTAGCAACGAAGCACCAGCGGTCATTTGGTCGCAGCGGAACGGCCACAACCAAATCTCATAGACCGTCCCCAAATACTCCTTTATTCAAGATGTGCGTTGTATAAAAGAGTAACCTGTGAACAAAACTGAACACACCTGAGATACCTGAGAACAATGCGAATTAAGGTATAAAGTATATTTAAATTATTACAATAAGCATATTTCCGAAGTATCTCAGGTGTGTTCAGTTACGTTCACAGGTATCTCTCTACGTGTTGTATAAAGGAGTGTTTGGGAAGGTATGTAAGGCACTCTGTAAGGGTACATTATCAAAAATAGAACTCTCCCTCAAAACCTCTATTTCAGGGTGTGGATGGGAGTAATCCACCTTCAGGTAAAACATGCTTAAAGCCATGTAAATTGTCAGCTAATGAAATGTTGTGCTAACTTAACCTGATGATACACCTGTGCTAATAACCTCAGGGAAAATAACATTGTTTAATGATTTTGATAACAGCACGTTATGAGCTCTGAGTTACCGGACATACAGTAAATTAGGCCATTCCATTGTCCTCATTCCTCAACACTATCCCCTTGCTTCAACACCTCCACCAATGACGCCACACCAGATGAAGGCAAATAACAATACTTATCCGAAGAACATAACCTGTGTCTGGAAGAACTGATAAGTTGGAGGGAATAGTAATCAATGCTTAAATGTATTTTTTTGTCATTGGCAGTCTAAAGTCAATCAGTTGTTCTATCCTATATTAAATGGGTGTGAATGATGATTAGAATTAGGTGAGTAATAGTATAGAGGGAAAATATATGTTTACTAAAGAAAACAGGTCCCTTCTGTAGACTGCTTGACAAAGAATCTTGTTGCTGTTTAAATAACAGAACCATTGCCTTATTACTGATGGCATTTCGATGATCAGTGCATTATTTCCAAAAAATGTCAACAAACAATCCACATGTACCACACTATTCCATTGCAATTTGCCCTTGAGACAGAGAAGCTGCATATTCATATGGAAAAGCAATATTAAAATTGCCTTTTCTTTGAATCTAGTGAATAAATCCGTTTGCAGCATTCTCACGTGTGAACATGGCAAAAACCATGGATCACGTCAATCTGTATTCTTTAATCATAAGACATTATTGTATACACACGGCACACATTTCCTTATGCATCTCGCACCCTTTACAACAAAGCCTTTATATCGAGATTTTCATATCCTGTGCTAAGCTGTGAGAACAACTTTCTAAAGATCCAGAAAACTATGCTCCTAAAATGTGTTTGCTTGATTATGTAATTATTGTAAGCCCCTTGGGATTTTAATGAACTACTTCAAGAAACATTAAAGAGGAAGGAATGCTGCCTCAGCTTAGGCAATTTTAATACTGTCAGAGTCATTCTAAAAATACTGATTATATAATAATTGCAGTGGGGTGCATCTGCAGGAGAGGGAGCAATGTATGAAGCTCAAAAAATGGCCATAGTACAGTACATATCTGAGAAAAATGTAGAACTGCACTGTTATATTAGTAAAGGTAACGTTTATTCTCCTATAATTCCCTCTGCTATTGTCTGTGGCCCTAATGAGCAAATCAAAACATATCTAAGAATTCATCTTCAACGGGATGCCATATATCCTTTCATTGTCATATTTTCACATCCAAGGCATATGATTTAGTAGGTTGCAAAACAATGCAAAATTGGATTTTTTTCTAGTGGCAAAAAAGCAGCAGCTCAGTTAGGGTTCGAAGACTATTCACCAAGCATTAAGCCAACGTGCTTTGCAAATTCATTTTATAGGTTACCTTGCAAAATGATCTAAAATCACTCGATTTGTCTAATGCTCTGAGTATAATTAGGGCACACACAACATGTTTCACTCACTATGTGGCGACAATTTTGCAACATACATGATCAGACTGCACGAGTAGTGCATTTGTTTCCCCCCTTTTTTAATTATATTTAACAATACATTTTTTCATTTTTTTTCTTTTTTTCCATACTCTCTTCTGACGATGTTTATGATCTGTCTATAGGTATATTGAGAAGGGATAACCTGTCCATGTTTTGTGGGGGTAAAGTTGTGATCTAAGATCTCTCATGTAAGAATTATTTGTACTGTATGTAACAGCTGTTCAATTATTGGTAACATATGCTCAGATTAATTGAACAATTGGGCCAATTGTTGGGACTATAAAAGACTCAGATCCTGGTGATCATAGCCTTCACCCTGATGAAGTGACACTGTCACGAAATGCGTAGGATTGAAGTATGCAAGTGGCGTATCCAGAAAAGCAGAGGCTTTACCAGCCCAATGATCCCACATGCCAATTGGAAATGCACGGTGTCTCCTACAGTAAGTACCAAAGTAACAACGTAACAGAAGGTGGTAGTAGACGGGGTCTGGGAGAGCGGTGAGGAGTTCCAAGAACACACGCTAAAGGGCATCACACTTCCCTTCATGCTTTTGTATCCATCACAAATGTGTGAGTGTAAAACTAGGCTGGTGTTTTAATGATTTGTTACTATTAAACAGTATTTTGCTTTGGGTGTTTTGCGCTCTCTCTTTTCTTTAATTTACATTGTTTCTATCTAGTGAAGATTGGAATATCTCCGTGTGAGAACTGCATACGCATCTGGCAGGGAAGCTGATTTAAACTCAACTACAGTATCTAAAGAAGACTATTATAAGAATATAAGATATCTATCTGGAGTCTCTTGTAGATCTGCTTTTTATTTATGATTGAACAATTCTTGAATTTTCTTTAATTAAATGTGATTTTTTTTATGTTTATGGTCTTTATCACATTATCACATAATTGATATAATAAATTAGTAACACTTGTGTATATACTTTTTTATATTTGTACAATACACATCTCAGTATATACATATCTTAGTGTATACATGTACAGTATCTTATACACTGATAATTTGTTGATTCAGACACTCTTTTTTGAGGTGCCCTTTTTTCTCTGTAGAGAAAGAAAAGGGGCGCTAATGTTTAATACTAAGATATTTAAATGTGTTAATTTAAATAACTATACACTCCTGCACCCAACAAGAAAGGGTCATCCAAACCCCAAATAACAGTGAACAAGGAAAACTCTGGCGCATGGAGAGTACATTTAAATTCCTATTGAAAGATAGTGAATCTACTTCACAAACTGTACAATAACAACCTGTAGATTTACTTTGCCTGCATTAGAAAGTTGCATCAAAAGGGTTAAAACGTGAAAAAGGGATTTCTGCTTCGTTACAATGCAAAGAACAAAAAGAATCCCATATTGACATTTTACATGGCATTCATACGAGATGCTTCATACACAGCCTCCAAAGTACTGAATCTTCTGATATTGAATTTGTGCACCCACACTACAAGATGAAGAAATATAAAGACATCTGGGATTACTGACTGCAACATCCATTTTATGAAAAGTAAATCCACATAAAGCCAACAGAAAATATTAATAGGATGGATAGAGCTTAATTCAAGGCACTTCTTTACTGGGGGAACCACAGGAGAATGAATAAGGTAAGCATAGTATTAGCTTTGAAATAAGGGGCAAGTGTTCAAATCCCCTGTGTTTACAATTGCTCATATTTTTTTTCTTCCTTCTCCAATAAGTTTGTTCGTTGACTGCAATTTTACCGGCATTGTGAAAGGAGAAAATATGGAATTATGCACAATTCTGCGGTACTAGCAAGGTCTTGTTGAAATAAGAATACTTTACGTACTGCAACTGATAACCAGACATTGTCATGCCATTGTAATTACCGCATATCTGCCTTAGGAATAGAGATGGAGGAATTTTTAGGGTGGATTTGGATCCACTGCGGATCAGCCGGATCCTTTGGTCCGCGGATCGCAGCGGATCCAAAATGGTGATTTACATTTTGCGGATTATTTTAAAATAAATTTGACACACAACAATCCATTCGCGGATTTCGCAATCCGCTGACGGATTTTAAGAATTCGCATATGTAGTACCCCACCTGCGGATTGCTGAATCCGTGGATCGGAGTCTTAAAATCCATCAGCGGATTGTATCCAATGGCGGTTTTGGATGAATCCGCGCAGTTTGAAACTGTAGCAATCCGTCGGTGGATTATATGACGCGGAACGGATTTTGAATGGCAAATTTTGAAAAATACATGAAACGAATTTTGACTGGTTCACCCACTTCTACTTATAAAAACATTCTTAACAAGCACCTTTTATGTTCGCATAAATTGTGCAGTTGTGTTGCCAAAATAAAAAAAATCTGCATTTTAGCAATTTAAGTAATGTACATGAAATGTAAATTAATCCTAAAGATTTTGTCACGTATTTACTAAGTAGTCTTCTGCCATAAGCCACCGGATGATCATGGTGTTGATAGATGTCTTTGTAGGGTATTGATTTAAATGCTAAAATAGTATAATTAAGCATGACAAAAATGCTTAAAATAAGTAGGAAATCATAAAAAATAATTAGGAAACTGAAAAACAAAACAATAATAATTGAAAACATATGTAGTGCGAAACACACCACGTTTTCAACTCCACTTGGCCTGGTGTTCTGGTTTTAGTTCTTACAATCTTACAGGTTTTGTATTTGCTTTGGTTATATAGTGTGAGGAGTGGTGCTCAAAAAATCTCACGTGGCTCTATGATCAACTTGTTAATGGAGTATATAAATGTCCAGATGTAGGGAAGATGTCCAATATGTATAGTAATTGCTGATGTGGCCTGAGAGGGATATGTGCCTAGTGGTGTCTACTTGACAATCACAAATAAAAACACACCAATAAAAACCCAATCATAAGGCAATATATAAATTGGTTTAAAGCTATTGACAGGATATATATCAGGGCACAATGGCCCATTACCTGGCAACTTCCATGAGCATCCTTGTAGCATCCACGGCGTGCAATCTGAAGTTCGTGAAGATCCAGAGATATGGTGCATAGCAGAGCACAACCACACGACAGCCAAACTTGGTAAAGATTTCAAAAATCCAAGGCAAACTGCAAATAAACAGATCAGTTTATTGCAGGCTCAGCAACAATAGGACTAAATGAACGCACCTACGCGTTTCATGCCAGAGCACTTTATCAAGGTGTCCCGTGCTACACTTTATTTGGAGTTTGCCTTGGATTATTTCATTTTTACCAAGTTTGGCTGTCGTTTGGCTGTGCTCTGCTATACACCATATCTTTGTATTTGCTTTGGACTGTAAATTCTGGTACTGTACTATATGTTCTGATTTCACACATCTGTTTTTTCCCATCTCTAATATGAACTATAATAAGTTCACAAAACATGGAAATATCTGGAATTTACACTTTTTAAATATGCGAGTTAGTGCTTGTTTTTACTTCTCTCTCCCTAACTTAATTTCCTCTTATTTTATATATAGAGAGCCTATTCCCTACTGATCCAACAATAAATCTTTGAGTAAAATAAAACTGGTTAGTCTTAACGTTATTAACTTGGTTACATATTCCCCTCAATCTTTCCTGTAAATTAAATATGTGCAAATGAAATAATCTCTCCTCATATGTTACCTTATCATTCCACAAATTATAATACTCCCTCTGTGCTGAACCCTTTTACTTTCAAAATGCATTTTCCAATGAGATGCAATTGAGTACACAAAGCATAAGAGACAATATTTTCCTTTATGACAGCGAGAGCTCAATAAAACATTCTGGATGTTCACGCCAATAAGGCTCAGGTTTAAGGTCTTTATTGTTCAAAGGTTTGTTCTTTTGCACTTTTATGACCCTAAGCTGCAGCATTACCTTATTTTAATGATTAGATAAGAAAGCTTTATAGTTGAACCCCGTATTGAAAGTTGGGCACATGATTCTGTAAAATGCCTCCATCCAAACCTCTGTAAACACAAAGCGATAAAAGTAAATGAGTCAAATCATTAAACCCTTAAAAAGAGGACATAGACAAAGGAGTTAGTCACTACTGTACAGCTCAGATGAAGCTGTAATATTGGGATTTCCAAATGCCTTCTCTTTGCGCATGTGTGCTCTATTACTCAGAATGGGAGGAATGTCTTTAGTGTATTTTGATATATTGATACAAATGTTTTACCAGGAAATATATAAGGTGCATACAAGCACCTTAATCAGGGGTGCACCGAAATGTTGGATGCTACTACAGTATGACTTCTTTAAGTCATTAAAATGACCTGTTTGGCTACCCATTGAATTATCTCTATTTGTGGTGTGCTTGACTCTGTTTCTCCATGATTACCACACTTTGACCAGATTTTTTGTCTCAGCACCCACTTTTGATACCTTTGTATTGCTCTAGACCCCTGGTAGGGGCATCCCAAGTGGCTGGACCTGATCCTCTATTCTTTATGAACACAGGTTTTACATTATATTTACAGAAGTTAGAGATAATGTATGTTACGAGCGTACTGTATGTAGCAGTTACACACGAGCAAAATGTGAAGCTGAAGTCTTGAAAAAACTTAGCCTAGTTTGCTTTGAGAGTATTTGGTAGGTTGTTAAAGTCGTGAGGTGCACAGGAGGAGCGACCGGATTGCTTGTGGAACCTTGGGACCATGAACAGTCTTTTGGAGTCAGTGTAAGAATATCGTGAGAACATGTAGAGGTTTAAACACAGAAAGGACTCATGTTAATCTTGAGTGATCCGGCTAAAGAAAGATGACTAGCATGTTATCAGCCCCTTGACATCTTCCCCGGCATGTTTAATAATATTTCATGGCACTTCATTGACTCTCAGCCTCTTTGAAATCTACTGGAAATGTATGGATTCAACATTTTCCCAGTATCACTGCATATTAAATAGGAATTGTACATCAATGAGTAAAAGATGTATGCCATATTTGTGGTTTATCAATAGAAAGAGATAGGAAGGACTTAATGCACATATTACAGTAATGTATCCTAATACCTAGACATGCCCAATTTTCTTTGAAGTTTAATAATCAGAAAAAAAATTGCCTTTTTTTAAAGTCAAAATGCTGTAAAAATCTGTTATGTTTGTCCCCACAAAAAAAAATCCATACTACCCTGTATCTACTTCCCTTTACATTAACTTCAGGTGAAAATTAAGCAAGGTCAACATTCACTAAATTTCTCAGAAGATATTTGCATGTCTCTATTAATAACATTATACTTCAGTGACGGATCATTCTTTTCTATTCAGTCAATTATCAACTCTCACTTGTTTTCCTTCAGTTAACTTCCCATTGAACAAACTAAATAAGGTGTTTCCAGTTATTTGTTTCTCCTCCGGGTGCTACACTGAATTTCCCAAGATCATGTTCACATCTCTCCACCATCAACAACTCTGAGATCATACTCATATAAACTGAAGTATTTGGTACTAAATGCTTAACAAGTATGCTTTACTACTTACATTTCTTAACATTTAAAGGTGAGTGCCACTTTATATTTAATTCAAGTTGCTACAAACAATTTAGTGCAGGCTCGGGAGGGGAATTTAACAGCAGGTGTTACATTGAGATATGCCAATGCTTTTGCAGGATAGCAACTGCAGGATAGCAAAGATATATATTACATATATTCTACACCACAAAAATGGCAACTTAAGAGATCATCATATAGAATCCAAGGGGACAGCTTTACCAATTATTGTGGACATACAGTACAGTACTGTAGGTCCTAAGAAAATATCATGCTATAAATACAATTGGATTACATCACAGGTAGTACTGTACATGAAATTATATATCACAATGGGATACAGTACCAGTTTGCACTAGGGCAGTGTTTTCCAACCAGGGTTCCTAGGAATCTTTGGGTTCCCTGGGCATCCCTAAAGGGTTCCCTGCAATTTTCTGATCATTTTAAAATTGTATCAAATGCAGAAGAATGTACAATGGGGGTTCCTCAGAATTTCACTTACGGTTCCTTAACCAATTTAAGGTTGGAAATCACTGCACTAGGGAATGGTAAGCATGTTGTTCTATGTGGAAAAGGCATAACTACACAAAACTTCCAACTCATTATATTTTGAATTCTTATAATCAGCTTGGTTTCCTTTTCAGTGATAAAAGCTGTTTTAAAAAAAATTGTAGGTAACATACAGAGTAACCTAGTACATGTGGTTAGAAAACTCATAGAAATAAGAAAAAAGCAAATTGGTAAACACTTAAGACAACTGTGCCACTTAATTGGTTTTACCTCCATCAATGCAAAGAATTGTGCAATTGTCCTCATATGGAAAAATTCACCCAGACACAGAAACACTGACACACTATATACCATATCATACAGAATCAAACCCTGGACCTTACATATGCTAGCTCAATTCTGTACCTCTACACCACAGGGACTGTGTGATGTCGTATACCTTAGAAAGAAACATAACATTTACATAGTACACTGTGCGAGAGCTGACAGCTACAGAGAGGAGAGCACGTGGACACAGCCCTATGAAATGAGGAGAGAGCTGACAGCAAAGAGGAGAGAGATCTTGATGCCGGTAAGTCCTTGCGTGGCAAAATTGAGGTTTTCAAATCTCGGGAACCACGCTCAGACCGCGTTATAAGCGGATTCACATTATAGCAGATCGCGCTATAATGGGGGTGAGCTGTAATATCTTACTTCTTAGTGGTGTTGTATAGAGTGTCTGTGCATATACATTCTGCCTTGAAGTTTTTAGCTGGTTTCGCCAATGAAGCATCCTTGGCCAAATGTGTTACATTGAATCATATATACAACATTCCTGGAAGTGCAGCAGTATGATCATTTAACATTGAGTGTTCCATGGTTGTGGCTGGCTGTGAGATCTTGGCATATATGTTTGCAGAGTGTCACATCCTCTGCCAGCATGGGTTGCAGATCTTTAATTATTTTTTGTATTCACTCTAGGTTAAGGGTTGTATGTGGTCACTAGTGGTATGCGTGTGGTAAGTTCTTTCTGTCTGTATTGTAGCAGGTGTTCTTGTAGTGGCTTTAGTGCAGATGTAATAGTTCTGGCAATAGTCTTTGTCTTATATCCCTTCTGCCTGAACAATTCGGTCAGGGTTGTGAGATGTCTGTTTCTGTCTTCAGTGTCAGATTATATGCGGTGGTATCTTATAGCCTGGCTATGTATGATACCTTTTTTTGTATGAGTGGGATGGAGGCTGGAGTTGTGGAGGTAACAGCATCTGCCCGTTGGTTTCTTGTATACAGATGTGTGTAGTTTGCCATTTTTCAGTGTTAGTGTTGTACAGTATATAGAAAGTTTACTTGTTTGCCGAATAATCCATTTTGAGTTTAATTGATGGATGGAATGAGTTCAGGGACTCGTGGAATTGTTATAGGTTTCCTTCACCCTCTGTCCATATTATAAACAGGTCATCAATGTATCTGTATTATTTGTAGGGTTTGTGGGGGCATGTAGTTAGGAATCTTTATTCAAGATTTGCCATGAAAAGATTGGCATGTTGCGGTGTCCTCTTGGTACCCATTGCAGTCCCCATTAGTTGTAGGTACTGTATATTTCCTTATTGAAGCTGAAGTAATTGTGTGTGAGAATGTATTCTATCAGTTTGGTAATTACTTAAGTGCTGTATTTCTGATCCAGGGGAGATGTTTAGTTTGACAAATTGGTCCCAAAGGGATCAACAGAAAGACCCTCAATTACGTGCACTCTATAATAGTGTATGGTTGATAAAGGTAAGTATTGAGAGTTAGTATGGTTCTCTCCAAATAAATAGGGTCTTAGTAAAATAAAAAAAACTAATAACATTTTATTACATTAAAAATTTCAAATATGTGACACTGAAAAAAATAATAAAACACTTGTTTAAAATCCCCTTAGAGGAGTAGCAGTATGGATAAGTAGGCAATTATGTTTATATATTTTTACCTAATAGGTTTTATCCCAATACTGCCGCGACATCAGCAAAAAACTGTTATATCCTATTGGTATCTGGGAATATCCTTAGTTGCAATTCAAGATAATTCTGGCACTGTATAAGCGCTAGGATCAAATGACTCAATTGTAGGTTCTTAATATCCGATAACAGTACAGCTCTAATGTTAAGTTAAATACTTAATCATATGGTGTCTCATAGCTCCCAATGGCATAAAGTGTAGCTCCTTATTTCTAGCCTATAGCATAGATATTAAACAACACAAAATATTCTATTTAGACAAACAGTAACGGTATCTCTTTTTTGGAGATGTTTAGTGCATTTAACCCTCTAATTGTATAGCTACATATAGAGTTGCACAGGTATGTCTGAATATTTATTGTGTGTAATTGTGGAGAAACTTGTTAGTAAGGAGTTCACCAGAGCAAGTATATCCCACAATCTTTTAAGATAAGTTCAAGTAGGATGGTACTGATATGGGAGTTATATGTGTAATAACATTTCCCCCTACAATGTCATATGATTAGCCTGCCTTATACAGAGGTTACTTCAAATCTCTTGTTAGCCCATTAGTGTCAATATAACACCATTTGATATTCTATTATGACACAAATAGTTCACTACTTTAAAGGGTAACGTTTCTAAAACTTTTAGTAGGTGACACTTCCGTATGTGTATAAAATATACATGTGTCTGAATATAGGTGTTTGATAGCTGGCTGAGAAGAGAAGTTTGCTGTAATTAGAACCAGTGTATGCAGGCATATGTAACCACTCTGCCACGGCGGGTCAGAGACAGAGGGAGCAAGTATACAGGCCGTGTTCCCAGTAGCTGGTGTCGGACTCCGATGACGTCACAGATCGTGACGCTCTACTTCATCGACGCACGTTTTGCGAGATCTACTAGCTTCTTCAGGTGGGGAGGAGTCTAAGTACAGGCCCTAAGTATCAGGTATTTATACTTGTGTAGCCATGCTGTAAAATGGCTTACAGTCATCTCTCCTGCTGACAGTAAGGCCTGGTAAGTTATGGGCATGCCAGCAGTAATTATGGAGGTTTGCCCTCACAACCTGGTGAGGTGCCCTATGTATGGATGGGAGTGGTCACATGCTCTGAATCCATGATTAGTGATGTCAGAGTTGTTCCAGCCCCCAGAGGATACACTGCTCAAAAGTTAGGAGTTGCTGAGTAGGGAGTTGCTGAGAAGGAGTTGCTGAGTGGTTAAGTTGCAGAGTTGGAGTAAGGAGCCAGTCTGCGTATAGACTGGGAGAAGATGGTTCACTAGTGCTAAAACTAGTGGCCCACAGATGGTGCAGAGACAATTGGCTGATAGGGCCTAGACTGTGACCAGGGACCTGGCACAGGGAAGATATCCCTGCGGGGATAGGGAATCCCTAATCTGCTGATAGATATTCCTTTCAAAGGGAAGTGCGGTGGACATGGGAGGCTAAGAATACCCACTGTGGGGGGCAGTCTGCCTGAACCGTCAATAAAGATGATCTTTTTCAATCATAACCTCGTGTGTGAGTGTGGAGTACTTACACAGAGGGAGGCACCACAGAGGAGTTACTCACCAGGACCATCCACAAGCGGACGCTGGTATCCTGATGAGGTGGAGGCGCTGCACTGGATCTAGGTAGGACTCAAGTACACTACCTCAGCTGCCTGTCTGGCGGGCAATCCCCATACACCATCATGCGGGAGACTCAGGAGTCCTGTTGCCAACAGGTGCACCACCAGACACTACACTGTAATGGGGACTGGTTAGACCACAGGGGCCCATGTGAGATTGGGTGGGTCAGGCTAGGCCTGAAAATCTGTTACACTTGTAAGAGGCCTGACCTTAGTCTAATTGCCTTTGTAGATAAGCTGGATCAGAGCCAATCAGATACTCTGAAAAACGGACCAGATAAAATGTAAACAAAGGCATATATTGGTAAGTTTAGGAAGGTTATCCTGACTCTTTTATAAAGTTAGGACACTGGTAAGGATAATTAGGAGGGCAAATGGAACAAACGATAAAGTATAAAGTATGAAGTGGATATTATGTAATTATGTAGGAGTGTAATTATATTCTATAAGATCTGTCCCTATTGGACAATGCAGATCCTTCTATTATTAATTATTAAATAATGTATTTAGTGAGTAAATTACAAATATAACGTGAATGTGTTTGTTTGTACTAGGGAGAAGTGATGTGACTTTATGAAATGTTATTTTAAATACGTGAATGAGTATAATAAACAGAGACTCATATATTAATGTGAAAAACAATGTGAGAATCCAGGGGAGATGTTGTAAGGAGATGTTGTAAGGAGTTGCAAACATGCCTCAATACCATCCTTGTGGGGGATGTGTCTGTAAAGGGATTCTACATCCATGGTAACTAGCAGTGTGTTGGATGGTAGTTGATAGATGTTGAGAAAATCTGTGGTATCTTGTATGAATACGTACGCACATAAAACGTAAGTCAGGTGGGAGGTAGAGCTTGACAGACGTCACAATGCTCCCGGTATGCAGCAGGGGTGAGGCATACGAGTGAACAGGTTGTAGCATTTGGCTCTAAACTTTGTATTCCAGCCCAATGGTTTGGTGATACTGTTATACTAACAAGCTGGTTCTATTATTAGGATCAGTCACCACTATGAGACAATGACAGATGCCGTTCCGTGCCTCCAAACTTGGTAATACAATATTATGTATATGAAAAACAATACAGACCGGCGCCTTAGAGTCCAAATATTGGGATAGAGATATGTCCAGTGATTGGCTGTAATGTCCAATGAATGGTGATCCAGTTCAGTGGACAGCAGGCTCCTCAGCAACAACAATGATATAATATGCAGGGGAGACAAGAGAACAGAATCATAGCGTAACAAGGTAAGAACAAAACATATATCACATAGACATGGACAAACAAGCACATACAACACTAAACAAATAGGCTGACTAGTATATAAAGAATTTAATAACCACAATAAAATACAGCAAGCTGGTGAAGAGCAGGTCTAGGATCCGGTGTGTAAAACTGGAATCCTACTTACAGCAAGTCCACAGGGTTTAGGCAGGTGTATATAGTATAGATGGTCCGACGGCAACTGTTGGTGGACACGTGCCACTTGTAGAAGCCTGCAGGTGCCTCTTCCGATCAATGCAGATTTGGGCGACACTGCAGACAGCTTCACACGACGCTTTCCGTTCGCGCCCGAAACTGCGTCACAGCGGGTGGGACAGCGTGCCGGAACTCGCTTCGGATGTATATACTCCTGTATACCGCAACTCAAAGAACTGCTGCAGGGGTCTGCTCCTATACCAGTTTAGCTGATGAATAGCTCTCAAAGGCCCAACGCGTTTCGTGCGCATGCGCACTTCTTCAGGGGCTAATGAGCACAGTCCATGATGTCCTTAAGTATTGACAGGAGACTCACCATTGGTTACATAAAATGTCACTCAAAAATTGATTTGTGCTAACCATGGTTGGTTAGGATACCTGTCAATCATGTCCTGTGGAAAAAAGCAGCCTAACATACAACTAAAACAAACATGTATACATACAAACACACACTTAAGACAAGAAATACTGTTCATACCTAATACATCTTATTGATCAGACCAAAATGAGTATAATAGTTATAAAATCAGTGATTTTAACAACATAATATTTTTCCATACTGATGTAACACATTTTGCACGCATGTGGCTTTTATTTTTGCAGCTGTTGTTATTAGCTTATTTACCTGTTAGTAATAAAAAATATATTTAGAATGAATTAAAAAATATATATAATAATGTATTAAAATCTTTTATATGGTTAAAAATTTAATTTAATAAAATCTGTTTTTTTTAAAAATACATTTAAGAAATTCATTTAAGAAAAACGCCTAGATCGAAATCAATGTTGAGACCATTAGGTGAGAGGGTCTTTAATTCATAGATCCAGTAGGCTTCACGCCTACTGATCTGCTTAAGTTGGTTACCTCTCCTCCAGCTAGTCTGTACGGTTTCTATGGCTTGACACTTTAGACCCATCGGATTCCTATTATGATGAATATTAAAATGATGTGAAACACTATGTGTAATTAAACCTCATTTTATATTATAGATGTGTTCATACACTCTTCTCTTATAACATCTTCCAGTTCTACCTACATATTGCAGGCCACACGGGCACTGCAACAAATAGATTACAAATGTGGAGTTACAGTTTATTGATGTTTTAATAGTATATGTTTTATCTGTAACGTTGGATTTAAAGGTTTCAGTGCTACTGCTAAATGAACAAGCCATGCATTTTGTGCATTTAAAAAAGCCCTTTTTTTTAGCTGCCTGATTTTGATGCTGAGTTGTCCAAAGGACAACTAGGAGCTAAACGCATTTTAATGTTTGGAGCTTGTGTAAAAATGATTTTTGGTTTTTCCGGGAGACATTTGGATAGAGTATTATCACACAGGAGCATAGGCCAATGTTTGTTAAAGATCTGGCGAATTTTTGGCGCCATCTCATTGTACTGGGTAACAAAGGAAACCCCATTGTACTGTTCTATTTCATTTTTATTTTTATATTCCAGCAAAGTGGCCCTCTCAATTTTCTCCACCTGAAGGGACGCTGGCTCAAGTATATGTTCTGGGTAACTTCTATCACGGAATTTATCTTTAAGCTCATCAGCCTGAAGCGCAAACTCCCCAGGATCTGAACAGTTGCGCTTCAGGCGGGTGAGCTGACCCTTAGGGATATTCCGGATCCAGCTAGGATTGTGCTGGCTGTCTGCCCTGAGGTAGTTATTAGCCTGGACAGACTTAAAAAAATGTTTTTGTCTCTATTTTATTATTACTGATATATTTTTTGAGGTCCAAAAATTCTATATGTTCCTTGTGGTGGTTAAAGGTGAATTTCAAATCCCTATCGTTAAAATTTAAATAATTAAAAAACTATTCAAGCTGTACCTGGCTGCCTGACCAAACAAATATAACGTCATCTATGAAACGGCGCCAGGGCACCAGGTGAGCCCCGAGCGGACAGTTGTTCCAAATATAATCTTCTTCCCAACTGTCCATAAATAAGTTGGCATAACTCGGGGCAAACCTCGTGCCCATCGCCGTTCCACAGACGTGCCCATCGCTTGACAGACGTCACAATGCTCCCGGTATGCAGCAGGGGTGAGGCATACGAGTGAACAGATTGTAGCATTTGGCTCTAAACTTTGTATTCCAGCCCAATGGTTTGGTGATACTGTTATACTAACAAGCTGGTTCTATTATTAGGATCAGTCACCACTATGAGACAATGACAGATGCCGTTCCGTGCCTCCAAACTTGGTAATACAATATTATGTATATGCTTTGACCGAACAAGCCGTTATACCATTATTACCATTCTTTTCTGACTGTTTTTTTGCTGATCCCCTGGTAACAAGCTGCACCCGGTGTTTTTGTTTTTGTGGTCTGTTTGCGGTAGTTGACTCTTTGAGTCCCCTCTTTGAGCATCTAGGCGGGGTGATACTATTACACCCCCAATACTATTGTATCTGATTTTTGGCCAGCTACGATTAGGTTTAGCTATGTTGCAACATTGTTGTCACTACCCTATTAATTGTAGGCTAGCTATGATTAGGAGGCTATAACTGGATACAAACTCGATTCGTGCCTCTAGACTTCTATACAAGTTTTGTGTGTCTACAGCTTAATCTCAGATATTTAGCAGTATTTCGCTGCAAGTGCCTGACCCACTTTGAACATAAATTAATTTTACATAAATTAGTATTCACCATACGCTTTTGTGTTTACTAATGAGCATGTGATCTACTATTGAAGTATATGATTCTAAGCATTCACGCTACCTGCAAATTGACACAGGCTTCAAAGTTTGTTTTTCCCAGTCCACATTAATTTACTTTGGGCTTAGAGTGATTCTGATTCCTGTTAAGATTATTTAGGTTTTATTGAAGCTGCTATAACCTACTCCTCACTCTAAGTGGACAAACTAGGGACTAACTGCTATCCTGTGTTCATATTTTTATTATATGTCTATGTTTATGTACATTGTTCACCGATTGGCCATAGATTCTATCCTACCAATCATTATATTTTTAGATCATTACTAATTCAATTATTTTTTACTTACATTCATTCTACATCTGACACATAGAGTGCTTTCAAGAGGGATTCCTTTCTCTATTTGCCATCTTAGTGAGCAACAAACTCATTTCAAGATTGCCAATATCCCTCAATGTTGCAAGCTGCCTCTTCAGAGCAACAGTTTGAGACTCCACCGAGACCACCTATAGAACCCTCCCACAGAGGTACAGTATACTCCCTGGAATGGCTGCTCTAAGTTCACATACATGTGGCAAGATGTGCACTGAGTAGCATTCTCAACCCTGTTTATTATTAAAATGATGGACTATTAAGGGCTAACTAACAGATTAGAGAACTAAATGTACTACCTTGTTCCCAACCTCCTTTGTTTAAACTCTGTCTGGTTATCTCCACACTCCACATTTATTCCAACTGCAATTGAACCAAACTGCAATTCAGTTACACAGCTCAGTGATCGCAAAATCAAGAATGTGTTACAAGCCTGTTTAAATCATAGACACATAATAATCAGGTCTACATTATTATGAAAGCAATTAACTCAGACACACCCTCTGTAATCTCTCCAACCAGGCAGTAAACAACATTGCTACAAACTCCCAATACCCACACAATCAAAATAAATTAACCCATAGTACAATCTCCAAGCTCACAGACACATCAATATATATAACTCAGTCACCAATGCTAGCAATACACACTGCATACCACTTTCCTTCTGGTTATAACGCCACACTTTTTCTAACTGCTCTTGAAACAAGCTGCAATTCAGTCATACTGCTCACATACTGCTAGGAGTTTTCTGCCAATAATAAGGAGAACGGTCAATTTGTAGTATATTAAACCCAGCCCTTATCCTATAAGCACTGAAGTGGAATGACTCACCATGATTGGCCAAAAACTTCCATTGAAGTCAATAGGAGTTTTTGTCCGATCGGAGAGTGATGACCGGCAACTTCGAAACTTATTGAATAAGCCCAGAGTTTCCCAGCAGTAAAAGTGATTGATTCTGTGACAACCAACCTTTCTCAGTTTATTGTTTTTTATCGGCAGAAACATGTAATATATCTTAAATCATTCATGAAAGATAGTTCTCAAGTCTTTGAAAAAATATCCCAAATACAATGGATTTATGATTACTTATGGGTAACTTTTGATGTGCAGTGTCTATATACTGTACTATTGAACACAAGAAATGCATAGAAGCCATCTAATTCTTTTTAGATCAAGATAGCAACTGCCCACCAATTCAGAGAGAGTTCTTGATTTCCAGCATACTTTTCATACTTACACACAATTATTTTTTATTTGAAAATATATTGTACATACAAATCTGTGGAACAGCCATGGGGACCAGATTCACCCCCAGCTATGTAAACGTGTTTATGGGTTTCTGAAAACAATGTTTTTTTTTAGATGACACCCCATATGGGGAAAATCTGGTCCTATATGGATGTTTCATAGACGATATCATCATTGTTTGGAAAGGAAGTGAGTGTGTGTTAAAAAAATTGTTTGACCATTTCAATGATAATCCATTTGGTCTAGTTTTCACATCATCGCAATTCTATCGAATTTTTTTAAACTCACCTTGTCGGCAAATGAATTTTCAGGTATTATTCACACTATATATTCAAAACCAGTATCTGCTAATAATTTTATAGAAGCCTTGAGTAATCACCATCCTAGATGGCTCCAAAACATTCCATTTAGTCAATTTTGCCGATTAGAAACTGCTCTTCAGAAGAAGCATTTGAAACACAATGTACAGTATTCTGGTTGGTACTTATATTTTTTCACAGGCTAAATTGTTCTGCTCCAGGCGTGAATTAGTTAATTGTTTCATTGTTCGGGATGGAGTGTCAATTGTTTAGGGATGTAAATAATGATTGCTAATTGATTTTTGTTTACTTGATTGCTTGTAATGTATTGATTGGAATGTGAGGTGTTTCATTGGCATTTGATGATATAGATTGTGAGATCAGTTAGGATTATTAAAGGAAATTCATTGTAATGTAGTGTGTCTGTATGGAGAAGTGTTACTTGTAGGACAGTATGGTTTTGATAACCCTTCTACATTTATTTGTATATTGGTTCATCATGTGTGTGTATATATATATTAAGGGGTTAAGCCACACTGGCCTGATACCCACCCTTCACCCATGAATTTGTACAGTGGCTTTATCATGCAACTATATATGCAGTATATATATATATATATATATATACCTTAATCACCTTTGCGGTTATTATCTGATAAGGTGTTTAAGGGGTTAATTGATATCTGAATGTAATTGCAATGTATTGGCTTTGTATTGGCTATGTATTTTGTGGGCAAGACAAGGATGTTGGGTAAGAAGTGATGTTGTTTTAAAAGCTTGATTTGATGTGTTTTAAATTAATTTGTCTATGCTGCTATGCTTTAATGTGTGTTTAAAGTATTTTAAAATTAGATAGATGTAATAGTTGGTATTGTATTGTGTGTTGCCTTGGGTTTAAAGGTTGTATTCTGGTCGGTACTGTATTTTTTCACAGGCTAAATTGTTCTGCTCCAGGCGTGAATTAGTTAATTGTTTCATTGTTCGGGATGGAGTGTGAATTGTTTAGGGATGTAAATAATGATTGCTAATTGATTTTTGTTTACTTGGTTGATTCATTTGAGAAGTGATGTTGTTTTATAAGCTTGATTTGATGTGTTTTAAATTAATTTGTCTATGCTGCTATGCTTTATTGTGAGTTTAAAGTATTTTAAAATTAGATAGATGTATTCCTTGGTATTGTATTGTGTGTTTGAGGGAGGTCAGCGATAGCCTTGGTTTTAAAGGTTGGATTTTGGTTGGTACTTATATTTTTTCACAGGCTAAATTGTTCTGCTCCAGGCGTGAATTAGTTAATTGTTTCATTGTTCAGGATGGAGTGTGAATTGTTTAGGGATGTAAATAATGATTGCTAATTGATTTTTGTTTACTTGGTTGATTCATTTGCAGAATGTATATGGTACATAGATTTTATGCATCATTTATATTGGAATGTGAGGTGTTTCATTGGCTTTTCATTGGTTTGTGATGTAATAGATTGTGAGATCAGTTAGGATTATTAAAGGAAATTGATTTTAATGTAGTGTCTGTATGGAGAAGTGTTTGGTTGTAGGACAGTATGCTTTTGATAACCCTTCTACATTTATTTGTATATTGGTTCATCGTGTGTATATATACAGGCATACCCCGGTTTAAGGACACTCACTTTAAGTACACTCGCGAGTAAGGACATATCGCCCAATAGGCAAACGGCAGCTCGCGCATGCGCCTATCAGCACGTCCAGAACAGCAATACCAGTTCCATACCTGTACTGAAGCTGTGTGCAAGCGGGGAGATTATAGAGCCTGTTACAAATGCGTTATTTACATCAGTTATGCACGTATATGATGATTGCAGTACAGTACATGCATCGATAAATGGGAAAAAAGGGAGTGCTTCACTTTAAGTACATTTTTGCTTTACATACATGCTCTGGTCCCATTGCGTACGTTAATGTGGGGTATGCCTGTACTGTGTATATATATATATATTTATATATATACTGTATATATATATATATACTGTATATATATATCTCTCTCTCTCTCTCTCTGTATATATATACAGTATATATATAGTTGCATGATGAAGCCACTGTACAAATTCATGGGTGAAGGGTGGGTATCGGGCCTGTGTGGCTTAACCCCTTAATCACCTTTGCGGTTATTATCTGATAAGGTGTTTAAGGGGTTAATTGATATCTGAATGTACTTGCAATGTATTGGCTTTGTATTTGCTATGTATGTTGTGGGCAAGACAAGGATGTTGCTGGCTACGGACACTTCGTATTGATGAGGTCAGTAGTACTTTATTTATTTGAATATGCTAGTTAATGTTTTTAATAATGGGCAATTAATCTATTATCCATATCTGGATAATAGTTATTTTGCACATTATTGTACTGTAGGTGTTGGGGGGGAGGGTGTATGTATTAAATGTATAGGCCAGGTTTATTTTTTTTACATTCAGGGTTGGTTCCGTGGTTCTGCGTGGGACCTCTGGAGACCACCTGCGGGTATCCCAAGGGTATCAGGCTGGTGGTTCCACGGGTGACACATGCGGGGATGAAGATGTGTGGTCCCACTTCTGTGGGGGCACCACCGACCCGTAGTCTGCGGGGATGACGATGTGTGGTCCCACTTCTGTGGGGGCACCGCCGACCCGTAGGTGCGGGGATGATGATGTGTGGTCCCACTTCTGTGGGGGCACCGCGGACCCATAGTGAGCACCCGTGAGTTCCCCAGACCCCCGAGGGAACCACCCGAGGCCCCGCAGACACCTGTGGGTCTGACCTGGGGCTCCCAGACATCCGCGGGCCTACCGTGGGGACCCAATTGTTGCCCACGGTGACCCAAGGAGACCACCTGGGGGCCATGGTGCTGGCGGGATCCACCAGCAGGCCTCCAGAACCTGTGTAAAAAGGTCTGCTGGTAAACTGTAGGTCTGTCCAGGTGCCCCGCCAGCCCACCGGGGACTTGCGTGGGGCTGCGTTATGAACCCTGTATGTAAAAGGATAAATCTTGTATTTATGGGGGGGCACAGGGGGTGGGTAATGTATTTAATAAATATAATGCTGTTTATTGTGGGTCACTGTACTGTTTTTATTGTGGGTACTGGGGGTGGGGGGGGGCTTGTTTCCCCAACGGTATGTGGGTAGGCCTCCCTTGTGGGTACTGGGTGGTTAGGCTTCACGGGGGGGGGGGGGGGGCCCTCCCATTTCCAATATAATGATGCATAAAATCTATGCACCATATACATTCTGCAAATGATCACCAAGTAACAAAATCAATTAGCATCATTATTTACCATCCCTAAACATTCACACTCCTCCCGAACAATGAAACAATTAACTAATTACCCTGGAGCATGAACAATTTAGCCTGTGAAAAAATAAGTACCAACCAAAACCAACCTTTAAAACCAAGGCTAATCGTCTGTCCCTCCCTCAAACACACAATACAATACCAAGGAATACATCTCTAATTTTAAAATACTTAAAAACCTCACAAATAAGCATAGCAGCATAGACAATTAATTTAAAACACATCAAATCAAGCTTTTTTTAAACAACATCATTTCTTACCCTGTATAGTTATATCTCTCTCTAGACATATATACATACAGTGGCAGAAATGATGTACCACAACAAAAAAATACACATGTTAAAAAAACCTTTTGAAAAAATAAAACAAGTTAAATAAAATACATTCTTTAGTACACTTACCATTACTTGGCCCCCACCACTCCCGTTGCGCAGCTTACTCACGAACCAATCCACGATCAGGAACCCATAAATAATAAACCATAAAAAAATAAAACATTAAACTAAAAATCCAACAATCCACGGTTCTTCTATTTGTAATCCATCTTCATCTGTATTCTTCTTTCTTTCTATCTCCATCCAGCGGGCGGGGTCTTCTTCTCCCCGTCTGCGGCCAGTCCTGTCTTCTTCTCTTTCTTCTCCGGAGGTCCTTCCTCCACGGCGTCTGTCTTCAAAATGAGACGACATCTGTTTTAAAGCCTATGACGTCACATTTTTCGTCATGGTTCCCACGGTCCTGATTGTGCCGTGAAAACCATGTGTTTTGGCCGATAAAAATAAAAATGAGACGTCACTTAAAGCAATGAAAGCACACGCCAATCAGAATGGCTTGCTTCAATTCCTTTAAGATGAAGTCATTAAAGACACATGGCCGTCCACACATGTACGTAGCCAATCAGCGTGGGAACTCCACCCCCTACTCTGTTGGCTCTAGTATACCATGTGACAGAGGCTTGGGGGAGAAGGTGTTGACGTCAATGAAAACCTGTCACATGGTACTAAGCCAATCAGAGTAGGATGGAGTTCCCACCGCTCTGATTGGCTACCGTACCATGTGTGGACGGCCATGTGTCTTTTAATGACGTCATCTTAAAGGCAATTGAAGCAAAGCCATTCTGATTGGCTGTGCTTTCCATTCCCTTTAAGTGACGCATCATTTTTTTTTTTGTCGGCCCAAACACATGGTTTTCACGGCCCAATCAGGACCGTGGGAACCATGACGAAAAATGTGACGTATAGGCCTTTAAAAGCCTATGTCGTTCTCATTTTGAAGCCAGACGCCGCGGAGGAAGACCTCCGGAGAAGAAAGAAGACCAGGGCGGGCCCAGACGGGAGAAACCCCCCCCCCCCCGCTGGAAGGAGATAGAAGAAAGAACAATACAGATGAAGATGGATTAAATAAGAAACCGTGGATTGATTTGGATTTTTAGTTTAATGTTTATTTTTTTATGGTTATTATTTTTATGGGTTCCTTATCGTGGATGGTTCGTGAGTAAGCTGCGCAACGGAATCGTGGGGGCAAGTATGTGTAAGTGAACTACAGTAAGGAAATGTATTTATTTTAACTTGTTAATTTTTTCAAAAGGTTTTTTTAAACATGGTTTTTTTTTTTTGTGGTATAATCATTTCTTGCCACTGTATGTATGTATATATGTCTAGAGAGATATATACACACAGGGTAAGAAATGATGTTGTTTTTAAAACTTGATTTTATGTGTTTTTAAATAATTTGTCTATGCTGCTATGCATTATTGTGAGTTTAAAGTATTTTAAAATTGATAGATGTAATTGTTGATATTGTATTGGTGCTTGTGTTCAGGTTAGCCTTGGTTTTACAGGTTGTATTTTGGTTGGTACTTATATTTTTTCACAGGCTAAATTGTTCTGCTCCAGGCGTGAATTAGTTTTGTTTCATTGTTCGGGATGGATTGTGAATTGTTTAGGGTGTAATAATGATTGCTAATTGATTTTGTTTACTTGGTTGATTCATTGCAGAATGTTATGGTGCATAGCTTTTATGCATCATTTATATTGGAATGTGAGGTGTTTCATTGCTTTTCATTGGTTTGTGAGGATATAGATTGTGAGATCAGTTAGTATATTAAGGAATAGATTTTAATGTAGTGTCTGTATGGAGAAGGTGTTTGGTTGTAGGACAGTATGGTTTTGATAACCTTCTCTACATTTATTTTGTATATTGGTTCATTGTGTTTGTGTGTGTTGTGTGTGGGTGTGGTGTGGTGTGTGTGTGTGTGGTGTGTGTGTGGTGTGTGTGTGTTTATAATATCTATATAATATTTGCATGATGAAGCCACTGTACAATTCATGGGTGAGGTGGGTATCGGCCGTGTGGCTAACCCCCTTAATCACCTTTGCGTTATTATCTGATAAGGTGTTTTAAGGGGTTAATTGATATCTGAATGTACTTGCAATGTATTGGCTTTGTATTTGATGTATGTTGTGGCAAGACAAGATGTTGCGGGCTACGGACACTTCGAATGGATGAGGTCAATAGTACTTTATTTATTTGAATATGCAGTTATGTTTTTAATATGGGCAATAATCTATCCAATATCTGGATAATGTTATTTTGCACATTATTGTACTGTAGGTGTTGGGGGGGAGGGTGTATGTATTGAAAGTATAGGCCAGGTTTATTTTTTTTACATTCAGGGTTTGATTCCGTGGTTTTGCGTGGGGCCTCTGGAGACCACCTGTGGGTATCCTCGGGTATCCCAAGGGTATCAGCGGTGGTTCACGGGTGACACATGCGGGATGAGGAGGTGTGGTCCCACTTCAGTGGGGGCACCGCGGACCCGTTGTCTGCGGGATGACGATGTTGTGGTCCCACTTCTGTGGGGGCACCGCCGACCCGTAGGTGCGGGATGATGATTTGTGGTCCCCTTCTGTGGGGGAACCACGGACCCGTAGTGAGCACCTGTGAGTTCCCCAACCCCCAGGAACCACCCGAGGCCCCGCAGACACCTGTGGGTCTGACCCGGGCTCCCAGACATCCGCGGGCCTACCGTGGGGACCCAATTGTTGCCCACGGTGACCCAAGAAGACCACTTGGGGGCCATGGTGCTGGCGGGATCCACCAGCGGCCTCCAGAACCTGTGTAAAAGGTGCTGCTGTAAACTGTAGGTCTGTCCAGGTGCCCCGCCAGCCCACCGGGGACTCGGTGGTCTGCNNNNGTTATGAACCCTGTATGTAAAAGGATAAATCTTGTATTTATGGGGGGGCACAGGGGGTGGGTAATGTATTTAATAAATATAATGCTGTTTATTGTGGGTCACTACTGTTTTTATTGTGGGTACTGGGGGTGGGTGGGGGGGGGTTTCCCCAACGGTATGTGGATAGGCCTCCCTTGTGGGTACTGGGTGGTTAGGCCTCACGGGGGGGGGGTTAGTGTGGGAGGGTATGTAGGCATCCCGAGTGGTGGGTGAGGGTGGGTTAACCCCTTAATGACTGTAGCGGTTAATAACCGCTATGGTGATTAAGGGGTTAGGGGACATTACTTTGTATGTTTTAATTTTTGTCTCTTTTTTGCAGCAGCGGAGGGGCCATGTGCAGGTGGGTAGTGGGTAGTGGGTGTGGGTGTGGTTATTTACACGGGATCCCCCTCCCCACATTTACATACAGTACACTGAACTCACAGTAAACACAGGCCAGGCAGATTTAACTGACACAATAGGGGGAGGGGGGCTTACACAGATTAGTCAAAGCAGGGAAGTTTAGCAGACACAATAGGGGGAGGGGTTTTTACATAGATTACAGTGAAGGCAGGGAAGTTTAAAACACACAATAGGGGGAGGGTTTTTTACATAGATTACAGTGAAGGCAGGGAGGTTTAAAACACACATTAAAAATATGTATGTAATGTATTTATTGTTTATTCTGCCTTAACCCTTCATTGCCTTAGCGTCTATCAGCTATGGTAATGAAGCAGCATTTCTGTATTTTTAATAAAATTGTGCAGGAGCAGGGGGTCCCCTGAGCATTAATTTCTGGCTCAGGGAACCCCCTGCTCACTGTACAATATTATTAAAATACAGAAATGCTGCTTCGTTACCATAGCACATAGCCGCTAAGGTAAAGAACGATTCTTTATTGATGTGTGTGTTTTATTTATACTGTACTTTTGCAGAGGGTCTCCGGAGCAGAAACGTTTTTGTTTTAGGTCCGGGGACCCCCCTGCTCCCCGAGATACAGGCCCCTTTAGGGGGTGCCGGTATCCCTCTGCTTGGTTTAAATGTCGCGGTCACGTGATCGGGACCTTTAAACGCAGAGGGATACCGGCACCTCATAAAGGGGGCCGTATCTCGGGGAGCAGGGGGTCCCCAGACCTGAAAGCAACGCGGTTCAGCTCCGGAGACCCCCTGCACATCTACACTATGAATGAAAATGTATTTAAAATAATTTTTAATGTGCCGATGTTTGCGCAGAGAGTGCAGCGGTTCTCTCTCTGCTGCAAACACATCTCGCCCCCGCCGGCCTATAGTATCATTGATGTGCATATACAGTACTGTATGTGTATGTTAGGGGTTATAGGGGTTGTTGTTATACAGTATATACTGTATATATACCGTATATACTGCATTACAAGTCATGAATTTCTCGGCTTCAAAGACAACAGCTCGCAAACTCCCCCATGCGTTTTTATACGGCATTGCAGTATTGCAGCCAGCGGGAATAAAATGCTTAAATCATAGCCGCGAAAATAACGCAATACACCCCGGGAGAAAACGACACAAAACCGCACATCGCCGGGATCTTCTGAAATTCGCGGAGCTAGCCAAGTAAGAATAAAGTTGGTCGCCAGTGTATGGGCTTGTATATTTTTAAGTTCAGGCATGGTAATGTCTATAGGGAGCGTTTGGAAAAAATAAAGGAGTCTAGGGAGGATATTCATTTTGGTTTAAATAATCCTACCAAACCAGGAGATTTGGAGTTCGAGGGATACTTTTTAAATTATCTATGTATATACTATTATATAAAAAGTAGGATGGTCAGAAAACTGTTTAATTGTGACCCCCGAATTTAAATTGTTTGAGCCAACGTTACGAAGGTATGGATAATTTTTGTGTAGTTATTGGTTATATCAGAGTGATACTAGAGTAACCAACTGTAAACTAATAGGTAAAAAACTAAACATCAGGTAACATAGCCACAGTATAAAAGTCTTGAAAATGGGAGGCTGCTTGTAAACCAAAGTTATGCTCCGCTTTCTAGTACATAGTGACTTTGTACCTCCCCACAATGAAAGGTTGTTAAAATATATTTGTGACGAGGTGCATGGTGGGAGGCAAAGAGCATGGTCGTCTAGATTGAGAGCTCTGTGCCCTGCCACTAAACAATATTAGAAAATAACCTTTTTCAGGAGGCATAAAAACCCTGAAAATACACCACACATACTATAAGACGGGAGGATGTCAAAGAAGATAACGAAAACCCCGGAAAAAAAAAAAAGGGTTACCGGAGTACTTTGGCAGCTCTAGGAGGAACAAACCGGTCCCTGAAATGGCGGCGCCTCTCACAAACCAGGGATCAGATACAGAACACGACGGGGAAGAGGAGGGAGGTGACAACCCTGAGCTGATGCGGTAGGCTCAGGGACTTTAATGGTATACACGGACCTCAAACGCTCCTTCAAGCAGATATAACGGAGCTAAAGAAGGAGGTGGGATCCCTGGGGAGCGGACCGGCCAGGTAGAAAAGCAGCTGAACCTCACGACCAAAGCCACAAAAAAGTGGAAAAAAAGACTACTGATCTCCAACAACAAATAAATGAGATAAGAGAGCACCAAGAGGATGCAGAAAACAAGACCGCGGAATAACGTGCGCATCAGCGTACAACCCAAAACTGCAGTAGCTAAACTTATTTTTTGCCTATCACAAGTGTAATATGGTCATTGAAATGGGGTTTTGCCTTCCAGCCCATATTCATGTTCAAAGAAGTGAAGTCAGCCCACTTAAAAGGGATAGTGTTTGTTGTTTTCAAAAGTTTCGCTGAATCAGTGACTCCATATGGTGACCACCCCCCACGAGTGTTACTGATTTTGAAATAAAGGTTGCCACACAAAACCACCAACCGCATAGGGCTACCAGCTGTGAATGAGTATATGCAGAAAAGTTTGAAAAATTGATACAAGACTGTGCTGAGGCAGGGGAATTTCTTTAGCAAACAAGGCTGCGTGTTAGGTCACCCTGCCATGACAATGAAAGAAAAGGTTTCCTTTTCATGCAAGTAAAAAAATCTTCCTTATATTATTTGGAGGCAAAAACAGACACCCAAATGCTGAAGTGTGGAATTGACCATAATACAAAGATGCACTGTAAATTACTGAACTCAGGCAGCACACCAAATCCTGGTTGCTGAAGCCGAGAAGATTGGCAACCTCATCCACGTAAATGTGTAGAGCAATCGAACTTTTCTTTTTACCCTCAGCAACTGTGCACACATACTTGTATACCTGATAGAAATGCAATGCACATTAACTGCTAAATTTGAAAAACAAAAAAAAAATTCAAGAAAGAAGTCTACAGAGATGCCTGTGAGAGCTACGACTCTACAAGCAAAATATGCTCCATCTATAGCACCACAATGGGGGTTTCTAGCACATACAGTGGCAACAATCTTGCAATAGTGCCCATCCCTGAGGTCAGGAAGAAAATTAACCAACCACCTATAGCCTACACATGGAGGTACAAGATGCCCGCGTTCCTGTAATGAACCCTCCCCCAACCGGAAGAGTGGCCCTTCCAGTCCAATAAAGAGGAAGACATCTCTTACGGGGAACCGAACCGAGTCACACCCACCAACACCCCAAGACTGGTGGGGGTGACCTGAACTCGGCGAACAGCAAAAGACTGCTCCCCTTTGACGAATATGATCAGCATGAACAGATGCAGGGCCACTATACCCAATATTTCTTCCAGCTAAGCAACTGCAAGAAAAGCCTGGCGCTACTGCAAGCGCGACAACACTCTTATTGAGCAAATACCCCCGTACTGTACCGCGCTGGCAATACTGGAATGCGCCCGCTCCTCTCACCCTGACAAACCCCGTTGCTTTGCCTTCCCAGCCTGGGTTTCATGCCCTGGCTGACGGGCGGCTGATCGTTTAAATGATAATGATTAGGATATTAATAGGCTGCAATGCTTCGCGTGTCTACAGATGGCAATAAATTCATAAGTGTAAATGTCAGTCTATATATATATAGCTGTGCATTATTGCAGCCAGCGGGTAATAAAATGCTTCAATCCCTGCTTGGAAAATACCATCAATGCACTCGGACCCAAGGCCATAAACAGTCACAAACCTCAATACAACCCCGTGTCATAACCCGATTCGTGGGACTAGCCGAGCTCTAATAAAGTGTCGCCAGTGAATATAATGAACCCCGCTACAATTTCAAAGACAGATGGAGCCTCAATATCCCTGAAGGGATGGTGTATCCAATCAAAAAGTGCGAAAAAGAAAAAGAAAAGCAGTTTTTTCCACATTGACCGTGGAAGGAACCCAGTACACTCCGCGGATCCTGTGTGAGTGAAAGGGGGACCGGTTGCCCTGAGCCTATAGAAAATGGAGAATTCGTCCCGCCGGTTTAACCGAATTCCAGAGGGCCCAAGGCAGAAGTTGTGACCCAAGAAGTGTCGTGTCCGGTGCCAACAGTTGAGGCACCCTCCCATTCATCCAGGGAAGCGGAGCCTAACCCAGTAGTGACGATCCCTTGACCACCCTGAAGACCCCTGAAATTGCCAGGCATAACTGTGCTCGTGCTCTGTGAGGAATTGGGAAGGGAAGGAAAAAATATGCTGAAGCTACAGAAGACGTGTGCTCAGCAATTTACTCACTCTGCGGCCAAAGACCGAATTGGGAGGATCTCAAGACTGCAGCTAGATACTAGCAAAGGCTACTATTCTTCCCCACTATTCCGCCATGGAAATGAAGCATAGCCAATCGGATAAAATGTGGCTACGCTAAAGCGGAAGTATTAGGAGGACACTGAAGCAGATGACATCTCCGCAAGAGGCTTCACACTCGTCCGTATAGATCTTGAAAATGCCTCACAATCCATCTGATACCAACAGCTGCCTCACAGGACTGGAAGTTCCAGAAAGGAAATACACAGTGTCCTCACTGCGGAGACTGCACATTGCTATAGAAACTATTGGTAATCCTTGATCCACCGACTCAAGTCCTCTCAAGGAGCTTCAGACCCTCACCTAGAGAAATGAAATCTCAAATCTCAATCTCAAGCAGGAGAGTGTCATCTCTCAAAGCCAGATGTGCGTAATGAAGGAGACTGTCAAAAGAAGCCCTGAAGACTAAGAATACTGAAAAAAGAGAAAATTCAAAGATAAAAAGGAAAACTTAAAACTGAAAGAAGAAAATTTTCAGTTGACAGAGAGGAAGTCACGGAAAAGTTTGAAGTCGAGCACCGACTGCAGACAACCAACTGCAAGGTCTGCGTACACACCTCCATTATGTTGAGGAGAAGCACGCAAACGCTGCAGGAAGAAAAGGCTCAGGTCTGCTAAGAATTCAAGTGCTGCATGAACGTCTGATGCCCCGTATGTCCCCGCAAAGCAGTAACTGAGAAACTGAATGCTAACCCTGAGCAATCACCAATCAATCTAAAAGCCAGCTAAACCCAGGACGCGGCGCAAAAGGGGCACAAGACAGGTCCAGAAAGGTGACACCGTAAACTGCGGCCCAACAAAGAATTCATAGTGCTCCACAATGCAATAAAATGTGGATGCCAGGCTCCAGAGAAAGCCAAAGCATTCAGATCAAATCCCTGAGCAGAGACTTTTGGAGAACGCACTCAAAAAAACGGATCTCTCGCGGATAAAATTACATTCCTACAAGGACAAGTTTGACCCTGACTAGCGTCAGTATCCCACCAGCCTCAAAAAGCCATTAAGAACCAGGATACATTGATAGCTGGGAATAACCGCTCATACACTGCAAGACAGTGCAAAACATTTGAATCAACCTAAACAAGCACTAGCAAAACCCTTCAGCCACCCAGCAGTAACAAAGAATGTACACGTGCTGGAATTAAAAGCCGAAGAATCCTTAGCTGATCGAAGTCTGAAAGATGGGAATCACCTCTCTCTGGAAGTGGGTGTTCCAATTTCCAAACTTAATCAAAAGGGCGCATGAACACAACCCCATTGAGTGGGAAAAGGGCGTTTTTAAACCTCTGCCAACTAGCTGCCATACATATGCCTACAATCAGAATTAGCACCGCTCCGCGAGGGAACCACCCAATCTCCATGACCAGCGCACGCTAGAAAAAAGACTATACTTGGGAAAGTCCTCCAGTAGCGAATGAAGGGGTGCGATCTCAACACGCTTCAGGAAGAGAGCACGAAGAACATGAGAAAGGGCCTCCATTCAACAGACTGAGTTGGTTTCTCCCTCCACTTCACTCTCATCAAAGGAAATGAGACTGAGAGATTTATCATGAGGGTGAGGATGGTCTTTGGCCGGTGGACAAGCAGAGGCTTTCCATCAAACAGGAGGATGTTAAACCAGGGGAGGTAATTCACCTGTTCCGGTAAGTAAGTAAGTGCCTTTTAATTAACTGGCCAGTGGGTGGGGTTAACTGCTGGTATTCAATTAATAAACACACCAACCTGCCTGAGCTATACTACAAAGCCTTTTCTGTTGAGACAGGAATTGATCTTAAGCTCTGACTGAGAGCTGACCTTTGGAGAGACAGAGGAGTGTTCTTGAGACTTCCAGGAGAGTCTGACCAAGAGAACACACATCTGTGGAGCTGACCGGTCTTGAGCTCTGCCCAGCATAGCTGATTGCAAGACACCAAATAAGACTTCTAAACCTGGATGCTGATATTTTCTGTGCGGTTCCAGGAGAGCAGAGAAGCTTACTCTACAGCAAGAAACAGATAAGACTTTCATAATTAAGAGACTGCTTATATCTGCTTATTTCATGCTATATGTTTTGGGGCTGCGAGACATGCTTGACTTATGGAGTTGTGAATTAATTGCATGGTCTTTTCACTAGAGATACTCCCAAGTCAATAGAAGCTTTGTTCACCCCCCCGTGTTTGGATGATTTCCTGATGAAAAGGAAAAGGCACAATAAAGCCTATTATAATTTCACCTTATAAAGTCTCCAATTGTGTACCTCTGTGAACGTCCGTCTACAGAGCTAAAGAAGGAGGTGGGATCCCTGGGGAAGCGGACCGGCCAGGTTGAAAAGCAGCTGGACCTCACAACCAAAGCCAAAAAAAAGTGGAAAAAAAGACTACTGATCTCCAACAACAAATAAATGAGATAAGAGAGCACCAAGAGGATGCAGAAAACAGAGACCGGCGGAATAATGTGCGCATCAGAGGAGTCCCAGAGACAGAGGGAGACTGTGAGGGATATGTGCTACGCTGGCTGGAATCCCTGCTACCGGAGATACCGAGGGAAAGGCTGGAAATGGACCGCTGCCACCGGGCGTTACAGACAAGGCCCCTTCAATCAGAACAACCTCGGGATATAATAGTGCGGCTGCATTATTATGGCACTAGGGAAGCAGTGCTACGCAAAACCCGAGCCAGCCCAGCAATTGACTTTGAAGGGGCTTGCCTCCTAATTTTCCAAGATTTGTCCCCAACTACGCTATTAAGACGAAGGAACCTCCTCCCTATCACAAAGATCCTACTCAATAAGGCCGTCCGGTACCGCTGGACCTTCCCATTTGGTCTGCTAGTGGTCTGGAATGGGAGGCCAGTCTCTATGCGGGAGCTGGAGGAAGGGGACGCCTTCTTACAGAAGCTGGGTCTAAAAAAACAGCCCCGTCACGGCGACCGAAGCAGTGGAGACCCCAGACCCCACCTGGACTACAGCGGGACGCTCCCCCCGACCGGGCGCGTCCAAAGATAAGGACTGAGGGGGAGGGTGGATGGTAGTGGTGCCATCAGCCACACACTCTCCCAGTTCGCCAAGTTATTATACCCCCTAATAAACGTTTAAATTTGCCACCAAGCTAGGAGCGGAGGAACCCCGACAGCGGAGAAAGGTGAAGAGGAACGGCTCGCCCACCGGGATGCAGTATGGCAGAAGAGAACGTACCTGGGGCCCCAGATCCGAAGATGGCGGCTGCCACGAGGCTGAAGGAGCTGCATGCCGGAACGCAAACCCCGGATATCAAAGGAGCAGAGGTAGGGAGCGCGCGCTTCCCTGCCGTCGGGCGCGAAACAAGATCCAAAATGGCGGCGACCGGACTTCCGGTGACGTCAGAGGGCGGAGCAGGAGCGGCCATCTTGGAAGTGGTAGATCCGGCAGAGTTACCTCATTTCCAGCGGCCGAGGAGCATGAAAGATGCGCATGGCAGCCGGGGACACAGCGGCGAGGCACAGCAGGGGGGACCATAAGGTGAGTCGCAGTAGCGGCTCCACGCTCCCCGCGGGGAGCCACATACAGCAAGAAAGCTGTAATGGAGGGGATGAAGGGGAGGGGAGGAAGAGGAGGGAAGGGGAGGGGACAAAGGGAAGGGGAGGCAAGGTATAGTTGTGGGCACTCTACAGGAGAGGGAGGCGAGACGGTAGTAGAGAGAGATACAGGAAGTAGGCTTATAGGTGGGGGGAGAGGAAAGTCCGAGGTAGACGACAGGGTTAAGAGGAGGAGAAGGGGGTAAGGAGGGAAAGGAAGGGTAGGAGTAGACTGTGAGGGGGAAGTTATATAGAAGGGGCGAGGATGTCAAGTGTAGGAAGAAGAGTGGAGCTAGGAAGGTAAGAGAAGGAAGGGAGAAGTTATACAGGAGCTAGAGAGGATGGAGAGCGGAAGAGACGGGAGAGGTAGGAGTAGAGGGGGGATACTAGGGAGGCGGGAGTAGACAGCAGTGGCACGGGATCGGAGGCAGACGGGTAAAGACAGCAAGTGATGAGAGAGAGAGAGCGGTAGGTAGGGACGGGGAGTAGCACGCAAGGAGAGGAGCACGGTACGAAGGTATAAAGAAGAGAGAGAAGAGAAAGAGCGGCAGGAGGGGGGGTGGAGCAGCCAAAAAGGAAATGGTTAACCTAAACCAAGAAGGAGAGAGGGGCGCGAAGGGGTGGGGACGCCGGTATTTTCATTAAGCTCGGGGGGGGGGGGGCTCCAAGTCGTAGTTCACAGGAAGAAGCAAGCAATACCAGAAGTTAAGGGGGTGGTTAAGTTTTGCATAGAATTAGCAGGGAAGTAGCGGTTAACAAAGGTTTGTTCAGTTATGTTCACAGGAAAGGCAGGGCAGGGGTATCAGGAGAGAGACCTGCCTAGCAACCCGCATGGACCTCGAGCCTGAGTCAGGTGACGCTCATACACTTGGCTCTGGCGAAGTCCTTTGGGGGGGGGGGGTGGTAGCGGTTCGATGAGAGCGGTGCCCCGCCCTGACCCTCCGGCACCCAAAGGCAATGGACTCGGTTCCCAGTTCCCAGCCAAGGAACCGAGGACAGTATAAATGTAATAACACTGTGGTTATGTGTTTGTCTCCCCCAGTTTTTCCTTATGTATCCCCCCAACCCTGACCCCACCCAGGCTAAGAACGCCCAAACAGAACGACAGAGGTTGGAGCCTCCTCAAGATAAGGACATCCATAGACAAACAGGTCAGGTACACAGCGGCTGCAGCTCATACGCACCAAACAATGGGTAAGGAAATAACAATCATCTCACACAACGTGAAAGGCTTCAATAACCCTATTAAAAGAAAAATCTCCTTCAGGGATTACATCCGCAAAAAGGCAAGAGACTCACTTTTCCCAACATAACCATCCTAAATACTTAGACAAAGATTACCGGACACATCACCTGGCGCCTGTTAATAAAAGTGGGGTGGCAATTCTCATACACAATCGGCTGACACTACAAGTAGCCAAGACCTACACAGATAAAGATGGTAGATACCATCCAAAGTCAACCGCTAACGCTGGCGTCTGTATACGCTCCCTGCGAACACGCCCCAGAGTTCTTCGCACAATTCTTTAACTTGTTACACAGCAAAGCACAAGGCAATATCCTGTTAGCGGGGGACTTTAATAGAACGCTAGACCCAGACCTGGACAGATGCACGGGGACTAACCAACCTCAGAAACAGGACATACTAACATTCAACCAGGGGATGAGGGATTGCCAATTAGTGGATATATGGAGGGAGCAGCACCCTATAGCGAGAGAATATACCTTCTCCCACCCCCACAACAGATACAGCAGGATAGATTACTTCCTGTTATCGAGCAGGGTGGTGGTCCCAGTGATCTCCCGCACAGGGATTCATGACATCTCTTGGTCAGACCACGCACCGATAGAGCTGCGGTGCACACTGAGTTCGCTGGACAGACCCAGAGCGAACTGGAAACTGAATGAGCTCCTACTGAAAAACCCGGTAACCGAACGGGAGGTAGAGGATAAATTAAAAGAATACTTCGAAATCAATGAGGGAAGTGTGACCTCACATTCGACACTATGGGAAGCCCATAAGGCGACGATGAGAGGGATTTTGATGAATTTGGCCGCCAAAAAAAAGAGAGAGAAAGAGGCTAAGATAAAAGAGCTGAGAGAGAGACTGGCACAACTCTGAGGCCCACATCGCCCGTAAACAGGATGATATCCTGAAGGAGATATCGGACACCAAAATTAAACTCAATCTGTTGCTAACCTCCCAGGCCGAAAGAGAGTTGGCATGGTCAAGGCGTAAGTTTTACGAAAAAGCCAACAAGCCAGATACCTTACTTGCCAATAAGCTACGAAATAGGCTTCCAAATTACTGTATCGCATTGATTCGGACCCGGGGGAGGGGGGGGGAACCTTACCTCCAATCCTAGAATGATCGTGGAGGATTTTAAACGTTATTATGAAACGCTCTATGATGGAGATAAGGTCAGCCACACACAACAAACAGGAGAGAGACTTAAAGTCTTTTTAAAAGAGGCACGATTACCCAAATTGAGCAGAGGAGAGAGAGAAGCGCTACAGGGGGACTTTACCTCGGAATAACTAGCTGAGGTAATAAAGTCACTTAAGCCAGCCAAGGCTCCAGGTCCGGATGGCTTCTCAAATCTATATTATAAAAAATACCTGAAAACTTTAGCCCCCCAACTTCTGAAATTATTCAATGACATTCTCGCAGGGGCCCCCTTCCCAACTCAGATACTCCAGGCTTCCATCTCACTGATCCATAGGACGGGTAAGGACCCGGCAGACTGTAAGAGCTACCGGCCCATCTCCCTGATTAATTCGGATGTAAAAAATCTTCTCTAAACTTTTAGCTAACAGGGTGGGTATCGTCCTTCCCAGACTAATACACCCGGATCAGGTGGGGTTTATCGGAGGCAGGCAAGCGGCAGACAATACCAGACGGATAATCGATCTGATTGATTTGGCCAAGAAACGTAATATCCCGTCAATGGTATTGAGTCTGGACGCGGAGAAGGCCTTCGATAGAATAGATTGGCCCTACCTGAGGGAGGCATTGAGAGCATTTGGCTTTGAAGGACGGATTCTCGAGGCCATCCTGGCATTATACAACGGCCCTACAGCTAGGGTCCGACACCAGGGCTTCCCCTCTGATCAATTTAAGATCTGTAGCGGGACAAGACAGGGATGCCCCCTGTCCCCGCTGTTATTCGCCCTGTGTGTCGAACCTCTAGCAGCGCATATTCGCCTAAGCCCCGATATCTCAGGGATAGAGGTAAAGGACCAAGCTCATAAAGTAGCGCTGTATGCGGATGACGTGATCCTGACACTGTCTAAACCACTCAGCTCCCAGCCTAATGTCTTTGAGATTTTGGGAAAATGTAATCAAATTTCCAGGTTCAAAATCAATCAGTTCAAATCAGAAGCCCTCAACATAAATCTACCACGACCAGTAGAAAAATTGATAGAAATACATTTCAATTTCAAATGGCAAGCCTCCTCTATCAACTACCTTGGGGTCTATATTACCAGAGATTATAATTCACTCTATAAAGCAAACTACCCGAAATTGTTCAGGACTCTAAGGGAGGACCTCAGAGTATTGGCCGGTTATGGTATTTCATGGTTCGGGAGAATCCATAGTATTAAAATGAACCTCGTCCCAAGGGTGCTCTATCTCTTCCAGACCCTACCGGTACCTTTAGTACAAGCTGATGCCCTCTCCTTACAGTCTCGAATATTGAATTTTATTTGGAACAACAGAAGCCCGCGAATTGCGAAGAGCATATTAAAAAGGCCAGTCACAAAAGGGGGATTAGCGGTACCTTGCTTGTTGGCATATTACAAGGCAGCCCAATTGAGCCAAATTGTCCACTGGCACGCAGACCCGTCCTTGCGGAGATGGGTGGCACTGGAGAGAGATTGCTGTCCACCAGTTGAGCTGCACGATTTAATCTGGCTACCCAAACGTTGTGGAAACACAATACAGATGCGGCTGCAGGCCGTGGCGAACTCTCTGGCGGTATGGGAGAATTCCAAATTTAGACATACGCTTACCACCAAACAATCCCTGATGACCCCATTACTCAAGAACCCAGATTTCGCTCCGGGGATGCTTAGTAAAAACTTTTTAATTTGGTCTCAGTCAGGTTATAAACGACTCAAAGATCTGGAGGGGAGGAAATTCATTAAAACATCTGAGCAAATTAAATCAGAAAAAGGAGTACCAAACTCGGAACTATTTAGATACCTCCAGATCAGAGCTTTTTACAATAAATTCCCAATTCGACCCCTAAGAACGAATTTTGAGCAAATGTGTTCTAGAGGAACGGACACAAGGGGACTAACCTCTCAGATGTACAGGGAAGTGATCTGTCCTGGAACGACTGACGAGCCCCGACTCAACTACATGACGAGATGGGAGACTGACTTAGGGGAGACACTAGAAGATGAAGACTGGGATCATATCCTTCAGGCTGCAGCCAAAAGCTCGGTCTGTGCCACGTTAAAGGAGAACGCATTTAAGGTCCTCATGCGTTGGTATCATACCCCACTTAAACTATCTAAATTTGTTAAAGGGTATTCGCCTCTCTGCCCAAAGCAGTGTGGGGAATCAGCGGATTTAAAATATATGCTGTGGTCTTGCCCGAGGGTGGTCCCGATTTGGGAAAACATTAGGGAATGGTTACAGAGGATCCTGGACTTGGAGATCCCCCTGGATCCGTGGCTGTTCCTTTTGGGCAGGCGACTCCAGGGATTGCCAAAAGCGGCACACAAGCTGGTTGCACATTTCGCAACCGCCACCCGATGTGAGATCGCAGCAGTATGGAAACGAGATGAAATTCCAGTTATCCCCAAAATTCGGAATAGAATTTGGCACGTGTGCCAGATGGAACAGTTGACTAGTTGGGTCAACGACTCTGGCTCAAATTTCCTAAAAGTATGGGCGCCATGGATTGCCCGAACAGACATCCCAGGGGTAGATGCCGACGCAATCCTGCATTAATAGTTGATTGCGTTCTCCGATGACGGGGCAAGACTCAGGCACTATCAATTAGGAGACAGGTAGGACGGGCCCAGAGACTTCATGACAGGACAGTGACGCCTCCAATCCTAGGAAGGATACAGCCGCAAGGATGAAATCAAGGATGCAACATCCATACAACAAGTTCAAGGCTGTCCCGCCCCAACCCGCCCACTCCCCCCCTCTTTTCCTTTCTGTGTAAACCTACTGTTGTCTTGTCCAAGTCATGTGGGTTAGGTTTGTCAAGTCCAGTGTGTAAATGTTGTGAGTCAAAGTTGAGAAATGTTGGTGCTCTATCCCTGCACATACGGGATGGAGGCTGTACTTATATGGGTATGGTGATACCAAACTATGGAATGTGGCACATTGTATGCACTGTAAAACCCAATAAAAACTGAAGTTGAAAAAATATATTTGTGACAAGTACAAATATTCAGATAGTAAGTTATGTCGGCACATGATTCCAGGTAAAACATTTTCCAAATGGAATAATACCATGTTATTTTCCATCCGACCAGTTTATCAACTTGAAAACTAGGGGGGTGGTTTATATGGCCGTATGCTCCTGTAGCAAACAATACCTGGGTAATACCCGTCGTCCATTTCAATGACTGATCCTAGAACATGTTGGAGCAATACGAAACAAACAGAACATCTCTGTATCTATACATGTTAATGATATTCATGGAGGGAAAAGAAGTGCTTTAAAATATATTGGAAGTGAACATATTCCATCAGGAACTAGGACGGGGGGTATTGGAACAGGGAAATACTAAGAAAATAATCAAAATGTATGAGAAAAGAGGCATCTAAGAGGGGATATGATAACTCTATACAAATATATTCAGGGACAATACAAGGAGCTTTCCAAAGAACTATTCATCCCACGGGCAGTACAAAGGACTCGGGCCATCCCTTGAGGTTGGAGGAAAGGAAATTTCACCAGCAACAAAGGAAAGGGTTCTTTACAGTAAGGGCAGTTAAAATGTGGAATTCATTACCCATGGAGACTGTGATGGCAGATACAATAGATTTGTTCAAAAAAAGGTTGGACATCTTTTTAGTTGGGAAAGGTATACAGGGATATACCAAATAAGTATACATGGGAAGGATGTTGATCCAGGGATTAATCCGATTGCCAATTCTTGGAGTCAGGAAGGAATTAATTTTTCCCCTTAATGGGGTTTTTTTGTTTGCCTTCCTCTGGATCAATAAGTATAGATATAGGATAAAGTATCTGTTGTCAACATTTAGCATAGGTTGAACTTGATGGACGGAAGTATTTTTTCAACCTCATCTACTATGTAACTATGTAACTATGTTCACAATGGACACCCTTAACTCATTTGGTTTAAGTGAGGGTTTTGTCTTTTCCCCTTTTATATAGAAACATATGGTACTTCTATACTGTTCTTCTCTGTTTTTTTCCTTTTGTGGTAAACATTTATGGTATGGGTTAACTCCATAAAATAACATTATTTTAATGATGCACCCATTTACATTTTTTTTTCTAATTATAAAGTTTATTATAATGTACTATAGTCTAACTCTACATGAGTTTGTGCAATTAAGCTAAAAAAAAAGTGTGTGTACAGTATGTAGCACTGTACTGGGTTTGCACCATATCTGAATGTGTTCACTCAGACCGTGGGTTTCCACTCGCTACAAATGCTGAATAAGACCATGGCCCTGGTCAGAGGAAGAAGTCTTTAGGAGGCGAAATTGGTCTACTGCTTTAGTAGGATGATCTGTTCAAGGAAGTGCGCTTTAACAGCAATGTGGGCCCTGGAGTAACCCTCCCGTTTTTTTTTTTTTACCGGTGTGTAATGACCTTTTACTAATTAGTGAATCATTGGCATAGCAGTTTTTGGTTTAGGACATGGAACAGGTTAGATTAGGCCTCTTTTATCATTAAGGTTGGTATTTCCACCTGAATACTAGGATGTTCCCCATGCATGGACATTTCTCTTTGATCTGAGACAGATTGTAGCTACATTCAGTAATTGTAACTTTACAATTATATTTGTATACTGTTACTTGCCTGCTGATCCAGCTGGACTATTTAATGTTATACCTATTAGATCGCAGTTAGCTATTTTAATATCTGATACAACCAATAAATACACCAAAAGTATCTAAAAGTTATGGTGGGTGAGGGATATTCTCCCAAAGTCGGGTCTCAGTTGTCCCAGGGATAGGTATATATAGTGTAATATAAGTCTTGAACAAGGTATATGAGAGCAATAATAAGTGCTATGGGAGACTCAAATAAGCAATAAATGCAGTGGTATAAGAGTACTGGTAACGCTATGTGGCTGGCTCAGATCTCCATATATACCATAAAGGTCCCAAACAAGCCCCAGCAAAACCAAAATGTACATACCATATCAGTCCATGATACTGAGATCTCCCTCTTTCAGCACAGCTCTGTCCTTGTTAAATGGGTGCATCACGTCCAGCATAGCAGAGAGAAGGATGGTCCCAGGGGGGGCCTTGGCGGAGCACAACCGAGGAGAAGGAGGGGGCTGCAACCAGTTATGAATAAAAACGCTTTATTAAGTGGTCAAACAAAAGTACATGGTCACTTTGATGCGTTTCGGGACCTGCGTCCCTTTATCAAAAAGTGAATTCGCGTCTGCAAGCATACCTGTTACATGCTGAATCCCCCGCCCCCAGCGATGATGTCACGGAGCCAAAACTCGCGTGAGTTGGTCAGAGAGACCATCCCATTGGCTGAGAAAGCCACCAATGAGAAGCCTCGCCGAGAACTTGCCCCCCCCGTGAGCTGTGGGATCGGGAGCTACCTGCAACTGGCATGCAAGAGAAATAGTACATAACACAATGTGAACTGATTCTGTTTAATCATTTCCTTGACTCAACTTCATTATCCTTATAGATTCATGTTATGCTATTAATCAATGCATACTAGACACTTCCACCATGTTAATGTTGTTTTTATTCGTGTTTTGTTTAACTTATTATAGCCTTAAGCTACACTTGTTTTTACATCAGTTCACATTGTGTTATGTACTATTTCTCTTGCATGCCAGTTGCAGGTAGCTCCCGATCCCACAGCTCACGGGGGGGGGGGGGGCGAGTTCTCGGCGAGGCTTCTCATTGGTGGCTTTCTCAGCCAATGGGATGGTCTCTCTGACCAACTCACGCAAGTTTTGGCTCCGTGACGTCATCGCTGGGGGCGGGGGATTCAGCATGTAACAGGTATGCTTGCAGACGCGAATTCACTTTTTGATAAAGGGACGCAGGTCCCGAAACGCGTCAAAGTGACCATGTACTTTTGTTTGACCACTTAATAAAGCGTTTTTATTCATAACTGGTTGCAGCCCCCTCCTTCTCCTCGGTATATAAACCTTAGTAACATTGTTTATTGAGCTAATTTACTTTCTGGGTCAGTCTTCTGACCATCCTGCTTTTTAGATAAGTCTATACGTATATATATTTTGTAATTATCATCTTGATTCATTTCTATTTAATATAAAATAAAAAAACAAAGGTTAATTTTTATTGTCTGAGTACTGAGGTGCATATTATAGGGACTCCCCTTTATGATGATTTAGGATGATGGTTGTCCACAAAATACTTGTTTTTAGATCTGTCCATAATGTTAAAGTAAAACTTAAATAAGTAGACATCCCTAGTAGGGCGTTTGTCCCTTTTTTAACTCACAGAAAGCTGTAATCATAAATGTGGTTCCCCAAAGCTGCTTGATTCACTTAATTGTCAACTGTTGTACAATGCTTAAGCCACAGTTGAGTTGTGGGTAGAGAGACGTGCAAATGAGAACGCCCAGGGAACCTGTCATTTTGTTGGCTTCCTGTCCACGTTATTACAGGGATTGTCTAGACCTTTTGAATACTGCATTAATCTTCGTTGACCCGAACTTGGCTATATGAAAGTGGCTTAATGTAGTTAAGAATCTGGGTAAGCGATGCAATAAAATGGATAGGAAGCCAAGTGACACCTAACTGGGTGCTTGTTTGCATGTCTCTGCCCAGAAGTAGTTGCTAGCAGCCTAACCACTGTATAACATAACACTGGAGGGACCTGTGGAAGAAACAAACACTCATGGGTACTCTTTGCTATCCTGTTTGTCCAAACAGAGCTGAAGACGTCAGTGAGGTATTGGTTTAAGTAATTAATCGGGTTCATATTGTTTTTCAGGGGTTCACATATTGATGTACGAAATAAGAAAGGAAACACACCACTATGGCTAGCAGCTAATGGTGGCCACTTTGATGTAGTTCAATTGCTTGTGCAGGCTGGTGCTGATGTGGATGCTGCAGATAATCGAAAAATTACTCCTTTAATGTCAGCATTTCGGAAGGTAAAGAAGTATATCTGGCCTAATATGTTTCAGAGCTGAATGTTAATTTTGTGGTTCTGTCTTTGCAAAGATATAATAATTATTGTTCAGTAGTGTCCCACCAATTACGACTATTTAAATAATGCCTTTGTAGAATTATTGTTTGCATTATCATTGCATAAGCACTGTTGTATGAAACAGAAACTCAAAACTGTTTAGACAAACTCTACAAATGGATGATAATTAAAGTTAATCAGCTGTTTTTTAAATGAAGGTTATCTAAAAAAAAATTTTTAATCCAACTCTCTTGAATTAGGACTGTAGTGAATATTATTCTGAAGGATTACTATTGTGTTCCAGAAATCACGTTCAGCACTTGCTGATTAACTTACTGAATTTGCTTATGTTGGTACTAACTACTAGTCTATTTTTTTCTTCTTACATTTTGGTTTGCAGGGTCATTTAAAAGTGGTACAATTTTTGGTAAAAGAAGTCAATCAATTTCCCTCTGATATTGAGTGCATGCGATACATTGCAACTATTACTGACAAGGTGGGTATTGATATTTGTTTGTTCCATTAAGGGTATGTAGACTTGAATTTAATAAACATTTGTATGCATTGTAAAGATCTTTGACTTGGGACTTTATTTACTAATCAGAGGTATTGGATCTGTCATGCAGTTGAATTAATTACCAGATGTTGGTATAAATTAACTTGTAGGGATATTTTCTTCTTGTGGTATCAATTGTCTATAACACAGTTATGAAATCCATCCCCATGTGCACTTTTTTTTCTTTATTGACCATTGGTAATCAACCGTTGCTTTAATTATGTAAATTAGAATGCAAATTACGGCGATTTAAGGCTGTTGTTAGTAACCATTTTAGTTTAGATCAATGTGTGACCTTAGGCCCTGTTTATGAAACCTTAACATTGCAATTGCCATTTGGCCATTTATTTGGCGGTCCTTCATTCATTCTATAATTCTAGAATGACCCATATAAGAATCATTCTTATGTTTGCCCCATACAATTCTGATTATGCTAAAGTCGGCTACTTGTGCCACTTTCTGATCTACAAATAAATAAAAAATAAAAAAGCTTAATTGTAAAATGTTTTCTCTGCTAAACACAGGATCTTTTGAAAAAATGCCATCAATGTATGGAAACAATTGTAAAGGCAAAAGACCAGCAAGCTGCAGAAGCTAACAAGAACGCAAGCATCCTGCTTAAAGAGCTTGATTTGGAGAAGGTACAGATAATTATTTTCTGAATTGCTGGAGTCCATTTGTCATGCATTCAGTAGTGAATTTACAGTACCTTATTCCCCGGTTCTATTTAAAGTGATGGTACAGTATATGGAAATTTTTTCAATATTTCAATCACCTTTTTTATTTTTAAAATTTGTTACAGGTATAGGTAAGAACAGATCTAGGAGCAGAATATAAAATACAGTACAGACATACCCCGCTTTAACATACGCAATGGGACCGCAGCATGTATGTAAAGTGAAAATGTACTTAAAGTGAAGCACTACTTTTTTTCCATTTTACGATGCTGCAAACATCATATACATGCATAACTGATGTAAATAATGCATTTGTAACCAAAATAAATACAGTAGGCTTTATAGAAAGAAAATCTTTAATGTCAGCTGATTTTTTCTTACTAGTGCCCCCACAAAATACATACCAAAAAACCCATCCCTCTAAATACATGTAACCCCACCCCGCCAATACATATTAAAAATGCCCCCTCCAATACATTTTTAAAAGACCCCCACCGCCTCAATACATTTTTAAAAGACCCCCAATACACTTTGTATAAGACCCCCTACATTTTTTTATCATATCTCCTCCAGCACCCCTCATATCACCCTCCCCTGCATCTCCCTCACCGATCAACAGCAACTATCACACGACCAACCCCCGCGCCCCCCCTTCACGTCCTTCATTCCCCCCCTCCCCTGCATCTCCTCACATCCCCCGCCCACTCCCCCACACACCCCCCCCCATAACCCTCCCCCCCCCCGTCCCTCATCCCCCCACTTCACCCCGCTCCGATGTCGCCTCACATCCCCCCCATGTCCTCACCTCACCCCCCCATGTCCCTCACATCACCACCCCATGTCCCCATCACATCACCCACCCCTGTCCCTCACATCACCCACCCCCTGTCCCTCACATCACCCACCCCACCCATGCCCTCACATCACCCACCCCCTTCTTGTCCCTCACATCACCCCCGACGTTCCCCACAGTCATACTCCCACCCCATGTCCCTCACATCACCATGTCTAACCCCCCCCCCAGTCCTGCACCTCACTCACCCCCCATGTCTCCTACCATCACCCCCCTTCCCACCGACCGCCCCCTGTTCGCTCACAATCTCCACCACCCCCCATGTCCCCTTCCACATCCCCTTTCCATCACCCCCGCATACCCCTTCCATCCCTCCCCCCCTCACTATCCACCCCTCCCCTTGCCTTCCCTCCATCCCCCCATCCCCTACGCGTTTCCCCCTTCCTCCCCCCCCCCTCCGCCCCAGCTCCCCGCCGCACCCACCCGTTCCCTCCCCACATCCACCCTCCCTCCCCTCTCCTCCTCATTCCCTCCTGCCCTTTCTCTCCCTTCTTCTATTTCCTTTCTTTCCAACCTAACACGTGCCGGGGGAGTGAGTTTGAGAAGAGCCTGGAGGAAGGGAAGTGGGAGGGGTGAGTTGAAAAGAGCCGGGGAGAGGGGCGGGTGTTGGAAGAGCCGGGGAAGATGAGCTGGGAAAGAAGCTTGGGGAGCTGGGGAACGAAGAGCTGGGGGAGCCGGGAACGAAGCGCCGGGGAGCCGGGAAATAAGAGAGGGCACACCGCCGCAGCATGCGCATCTGCCCACCCCCTGGTGTCCGTACTCTCGAAGCATATGTACGTACACAGGGGGTAAGGTGCAATTTTAAAAAAATGTACGTACTTGCGAGTGTACGTAAACAGGTGTTACTTAACGGGGTATGCCTGTATGTACCCCGCAAGGTGCACTTAGTCTGCGTACGGATCCAGTGCTGCCTTTCGAGTAGCTTTGCTTGTGGATTAATTATTATACTGCGTTTTTACATATGTGCTGATCATTCTACCTCTAACCTACTTTCTTTAAAAAAGAAAATTACTGACTTGCTAAGTCTATTTAACGGACTTCTCTCTCTTTTTTTTAAATTTTTTTGTTATATTGCATCTACTTAATGGAAGTAAATAAAAAGCATTAGATAACATCTAATACAATAAATAATTTATAGTATAGTACGTCATTTTTAGTTATAGTCAAGAGAAGAAAGCCGAAAACAGGCTCTTGGCAGCAAAGCGAGAAAAGGAAAGAAAAACGGAAAAGAAAAGAAGAACAAAAAAAGAAACTGGAGATGATGATGAGAAGAGAATAGGAGGAGGGAGAAGCCTCTAAGATATTTGACCTTCAAGATGAGGAGGAAAATGATATAGAGGGTAAGTAATGAAGTAAAAGGATCGGTGTGTTAAAACAGGAACTGGAGGTATTTTTGCAAAATCATGGTGCACCGTACCAACCTACTACACTATGGTTTCTGTTCTATAATCCAGTAAATTTATGGGGCTGTTCACTTGACCCTTGTATAATGTAAATTAACCTTCTGTCCAAGATATAGAGGGGATTCTGATTTTTCGGGGTGTTTATATTTTTTTGGGAAAATCAATGTTCGTTTTTTTTGTTTTTAAAAGCTGTTTATCAGTGTTTAAATAATTTATAGCAAGCAAAACAGTATCATTTCTGTGTTTTCCATTTTTTTACCCACACCTCGTAGCCTAGATCCATCTTACATGGTTACTGAGGGTTCCATGCAGGGGTCCAAGTCCTGGGTAGTGGGTGGGTCGGTGTACTGGGGGCAGGGGTTGCCTCACTTTTTTTGGCTCCTCCACACCCACTGGTTGCCTGGTACATGGGCTGCTGTAGGGCTGCTGCTGCTCTTCTCACGTACCTCGTGCATGTCCACGCAAGTGTATCATATGGTCCATGGAAGAGCACCAGTGAGAGACACTTCCCCCCTCGCCAATGAAATCATTGACCGCTAAATTAAATGTCTCTTTCCGGTCTTTATCAGTTTTAAAGCCACAATTGGTGGTGTTTTCGATTTAAACCTGGAATCCCTAATGGACATTGTTTAGTTTCTTTTATTTATTACATTTCATCAGGCAGTCTCTCTGAAAATGTCAGGTTGCAACCTATCATTTTCTCTGCTTCATTACATTATCTGTATTAATTATACAGGCATCTACCCGGTTTAAGGACACTCACTTTAAGTACACTCGCGAGTAAGTACATATCGCCAAAGGCAAAATGCATCTCACGCATGCGCCTGTCGTCACGTCCTGACGCACAATACCAGTCTCCCTACCTGTCCCGAAGCTGTGCACAAGCAGGGAGACTATAGAGCCTGTTACACATGTGTTCTTCATCGTTCATGTGCACGAATATGACGATTGCAGTACAGTAACAGTACTGCATCGTAATGGAAAAAGGTATTGCTTACTTTAAGTACATTTTCACTTTACATACATTTGCTCGTCCATTGGCGTACGCTAATGCGGGGTATGCCTGTATGTTGTGTTATTACAAAATGAGTTGTGTTGTTAACTCCTCGTACGTTTTAGTCAAGACACAAAACCCATTACTACAGCGCAATTAATATAAGTACATATATTTGATATACTTTTGTTTGTTTTTCACATTCAGGTAAGCGAAAATGTACAAATCTGGGCATATGGTTTACATGTGGTAGTATAGAATAGGTGGTTAGTAGCTGCGCAGTGTATATTTTTTTCAATATGATCTTATTATGTAACGTTCAAAAGAAATGATGTGCGTTCCTAGTTTATTGCTGTACAATTATGGCCCCCTCTAATTTGTTTGTACATTTGATATGTTGAATGCCGACTCTTTGAAATAATTATAAATTAGCCTTTAAGTTTTTTTGTTTTGTTTTCATTTTTTTTTGCAACATATCACATTCGTCTCAACAAGTTTAGAAGTTAAGCCTGCATTCTTTGTTTTGTAGCTCATTAAATGTTTGGTGTACATTAGCTGTCTAAAACAGGTCAAATTATTATTATTATTTTTTTGTATTTATTTTTGATACCCTAACTTTTCAACCAAATGACACATATATTGTTTTCACTTTTAACATATGCTAATTGTCTTTTGTATTCCTTTAACTTTGCCTTTAGTGGAGAAGATGTGCCCCATAGACCTCCTAGTGCAACCGACCACGACGACACAATTGGTATCTCTGCAACATCGGCTACTTTTACACAATGTGTTTGGGAAAAGAGAGCTATGTAGTAACACACTCCAAGCACAATAGAAAAATAAGAAAATAAACAACAAGGAATAACCTCTCCAAACAACATGCAAATAATTATGCAAGACACAGCACATGTCTCAAATAGCGAACAAAAAGCGTACAATAAAATAAATGGCGAGCCAAGAGGTGGTGTGCGCGCTAGTGGCAACAATGTGATTCTGTACCTTGGATAATAATGAGTCAACAGTGAGAGAGCATAGTATAAAGGCCACGAACTAACTCTGCTCTTCTGATTAAGTTTCATCTGGGAGCATTTTATGCACATTGTTGCTCCATCAACACCATGAAAAAAAGACGGTATGTCCACTTTCCACACTTCCACAATCCACCAGGTTGGTTTACAATATTGATATTGTCAGTGTTGAAAACATGACATTGTTTTTATCTCTGCTGTCACTTTAATATTGAAATGTATGTAAACCCTTAATGCTTTATTGGTCTCTTAACATTGTCTAATCTCTAAAACTGCTAATGTTTGGCACACTGAAAATTAATATTTAGCAGTAGAGCAAATGACTGCCTTAATTTTAATACAGTCCATGATTTGAGACTATTAAATAAGTCCTTATGGTCTTGCGAACGAGTCCATCAATTATGCAATTAGCCTTGGTAGAAATAAATTATCCTGAAATGTCCATAATAACAGTATAGATGTGTGCTACAGTTAATCTCTTCCACCATTTTCTGCTTGAGCGAAAGAGCCCAAGGAAAAATGTTTTGCACCAGTAGATATAATGGCTGACTCCATTGTTCCTGTGCAATTTAACCTCAATTACTGCTACAGAAACACCCAGTATTGAGTGACTACTCATGTTACTCTGCACTGTTAAAGACACAGAATCAGTGTGACTAGTGCGGTAGGGAGGGATTGTATTTATTTGTACATTTGTTTTAAATGCTTGCTACCTTTGTTATAATGGTCACATTTGTCATTTTGTTTTCTCTGGTACTGCATATGACAAGCTCACACAAAATAATGAGGATTCCTTTTCTAAACACAAATATCATACCTATGTCGTTTTAAACTAGTTTTGTATTTTACACAGACTTGAAATAGTGCATCATAGTCCCTTTTCCGTTACAAAACTTTTTCAGGTCCATTGCATCGCCAATTGGCAAGCTGAATCTTAGCAGCCCTAAAAGAGGACAAAAAGAAGAGACGGTTGGAAAGTAGTTTAGAAGGTTTGGTAGACTAACAGTTTGTATGTGAATACAGTCCGACATTAGTCTTTTTTTTCTTTTCTCAATGTTATGGATAAGTAGAGTTATATTTTATAAAATACTTTACTATATTGAAACGCATATTTGTTCATCCATTTGTGGCACAGTGCATTGTATCCTCACAACTACTAATTTTCAGTCAAAGAAGCTTCATCAGTACCTCTTCTGTGTATCCAGAATAATGGGGAGAGGTGGCTGTATATATTCACTGCGATCCAGGATGTTACTGGGGCCCATATCAATGGTTGACAAACAAAAGACAAGAATGGGGAGAGAAGATTACGATAAGGTATTAGGAACTGGAGGTTTTGACATATTTATCACCAGCCTGAGGAAGGGCAAGGAAGCCCTGAAACAGAGGTGTTGCTTTGGATATCTGTCTGGGGGACTATGTACCTCTTTATTTTTAGACTTTTTTGGGTAAGTTTTTTACCCTTGATTATATGTGATTTCTAGTAATTTCCTTTTTTTTCTTATTTTTTTTAAGAAGCTTTTTTTAAGGTACTTTATAAAAAATGCAGGTACCACGATCGCTATTAGAAAAGTCATGTTGCATCCCAGATCCCCTTTGTTTCCTTGATTTCTTAATGGAACGTGACTATGCCAGAATGTATCAAAAAGGCAGAATTTAGCACAATGCCTCCAACATAACATACAAGCAGGGGCAAGTTTATGAAGCCAGTGGGTTTGAGTCACTTGTACTAGAACCCCCACCTGGCTTCCTGTCCAATTGAAGCTCCAAGGGGCTTTCAGAAATCTTCTGAGTTTGGAAACAGGGAAGGCACTAAGGAGCCCTCCAAGTGAAGAAAAATCTAGTATGTATTGTAATGGGGTTTCCAGTTCCAAATATGAAGGTAGAAAAATGTGTTTTATAGCATATATATATATATAACCACAAGCACATTACGACTGGGATAGACATATATACATACAGTGGGTCGAGCAATACCCAAAAGTATCATCTCAGCGCGAACAAAAAAATCTACTCTCCGACGGGGGGGCCCCTAGGATCGCGTCGCCGCCAAGCCCAGGTCCCGCTTTAAAAAAAATGCGTTAATTCCTAGTAAAACAAGAACACCATTCGTTTTTGACCATGTATTTATTGTACTGCCATATACTACATTAGTCCTTGTTACGTGTGTGTGTGTGTGTGCTGTTTGTGTGTGTTGTGTGTGGTTTGTGGTGTGTGTGTTGTGTTGTGTGGTTGTGTTGTGTGGTGTGTTGTGTTGTGTTGTGTCTCTTTAGAAAAAACAAAAGAAAACCATGATGTGAATCATTATGTTCCTCGTCTGAAGCCACTTAACAGTGCCTGGTCGCCGCCCCCCTGGCCCTCGCCCCCCTTGGTGCCCCTAACAATATCTAAAGCCAATCTGATCCGCAGTCCCTCAATGTCCAGGTACCTATTCCTTCCCCCCCTCAATGTTATGGATTTGAGGGGAGTGTTTCCCTACCTTTCTTTCTGGTAGGGGGGAATTCTGATTTCTCCCTGTGTGAAGCTTTGAGCCATCTGAAGAAAGGCATATACTTAGGTTATTTCGGTGTATATATCGGGCAGTTAAGATCTATAGGATAATAAGATATCCAGATCCAATGAGACAGGGGGGGGAGGGGGCGACCACGAGGGGGATGAGGGCGACACAGAGTGGGGGAAGGGCGACCGAGTGGGGATAGGCGAACACAGAGGTGGGGGAGAGGGCGACACAGATTGGGGGAGAGGGCGACACAGAGGGGGGGATGGGCACACAGTGGGGGAGAGGGCGACACGAGTGGGGGAGAGGGGACACATTGAGAGTGGGGGAGAGGGCGACACAGAGTGGGGGAGAGGGCGACACAGAGTGGGGGAGAGGGCGACACAGAGAGGGGGAGAGGGCGACACAGAGTGGGGGAGAGGGCGACACAGACACGGGGAGAGGGCGACACAGACACGGGGAGAGGGCGACACAGACACGGGTAGGGCGACACGACAGGGGAGAGGGCGACACAGACACGGGGAGAGGGCTTACAAAAGACAAACGGGGAGAGGGCGACACAGACACGGGGAGAGGGCGACACAGACACGGGGAGAGGGCGACACAGACACGGGGAGAGGGCGACACAGACACGGGGAGAGGGCGACCAGACACCGGTGATAGGGCTCCCGACACAACACAGACGGGAGAGGGGCGACACGACCGGGAAGGCTACAACAAACGGGAGAGGGCGCACAGACGGGGAGAGGCGACCAGACCGGGGAGAGGGCGACACAGACCGGAAGGTCGCCGGGTGACTGGGGGGGGGGTTACCTCTGGGTCCTATCCACACACCACACACACCTCCCATATACCACACACTCTCATATACACACGTGGGGTCGAAGAGAGGAAAGGGCCGCGATCACACCACTACCCCCCTCTCCCCCCCACGCAGGCAGCGGAGCACCGGGGGGGGGGGAGAACACCCCGCTACCACCTCCATAACTGCGGCTAGCGGAGCGCCGAAGACGGAGAACACCCCCCCCCCCGCTTCCCACCTCCATAACTACGGGCAGCAGGAGCACGGGGACGCGCTACAAGGAAAATTAAAAAAAAAACAAAAAAACACCTGTGCTGCTTGGGCCAATAGGAGCTCGCCACGATGTTAGAATCCACTCGCCCGGGCGTGCCAGATGTATAGGTTTGTCGAAGGTGTGTGTTGTGTGTGTGTTTTGTTATATGTATTTGTGAAAGCGTAGAAGAAATAAATCAATGAGTCAAGGTTCAAGTATCAAGCGGTTATCAGCACCATGGAACAGTGAGAAGAATTCAAATTTGAACTCATGCCTCCTCAAATATATTGCTTGGTATCACATTTTTATACATTTCAAATGAGTAATACGCCCCTTAGGGGGCTGTGCATAGAGATAAAAACAATATGATGACTATACTTATCAAAATACATTTGATACATAAATATGCTACATACGGCCATATTCTTATCCTATAATTTACCATAATGTGGGCCTCTTGACCTTGTGACAAAAGAGTTTCCTGTCCGGCCCTGTGGTGTGTACTATATTTTGTCAGATAACAGAACCTAAGGTCAGCAGAAATTCTAAGGCAGGAAAAACCTCTTACCGAATGCAAGTTCAATTTATTTCATGATTCGTAGGAATTACACCAAGGGCTAGTTACATCTAGAAGCATACTCGAATCAAACATTACGATCATACCGATAAAACAGATATCAATACATACAAGCAAACACTGAAAATGGTGGTTAGGTCCAAATAGAGTTGATGGTAGTCTGTCCTCATATAGCCTGAGCCACACACATTATCTCACATCTTCACTTATGTATATGTATATGTGTGTATTATATATATCATATATATATAATACTATAATATTATATATATATATATATATATATATCTATCTATTTTGTTTAAGTTCCTTGTATATGAGACTTTGTTGGAGAATGATGTATATGTTGATTGAAGAAATGTATCCAACTTGGTGCTGTATATAAAACTTGGTTATGTATAATAGAGGGTGATATTACCTTTAAGATATACAAAAAGTATGTGAGTTAAGCAATACTCCACCACAGTGGGTAAATAAAGTTCTGATCTGGTGCACGGAAACAGAGAGGGACCCCTAGCCCCCTCAGAACAATCTATTGCCTTTAAGATGTTCTTTTCTATAGATAACTCATCAGATGTAAGAAGTGGAATAAGTATATCACCATATATATATATAGATATATATAGATCCTCCAGATCTCTGAAGGGTTTCTTTGAAATCAGTGGTACCGCAATACTTCAAACTGCTACCGTTGCTGATCTTTGATCAGTTGGCTGCTTTACCCATGTTTCATTAGAGCTGCTATAAGTGCGGTGTGCGCGCGGCCGCTATATAATTGCCTGAGATTAGTCAGCCTTTCTATAATAGGGCCGCACGCACGGCAGTGAGCGTGGAGCCAGCCGACAGGGGGGAAGATGGGGAAAAGAATGAAATTGCACCGCTAACGGCGCTGTAATGGGTGTGTGTGTGTGTGTGTGTGTGTGTGTGTGTGTGTGTGTGTGTGTGTGTGTGTGATGTGGTGTGTGATGGTGTGTGTTTGTGGGTTGTGTGTGTGTGTCAAAGTTAAATAAATTAAAATTATTTTAATTGTGCAACTTTTTTTATTTTAAAAATATTATTTAATTCATTATTAACATTAACACACACTACATTCGATCACCGCATACACACACAAAGCGTGCGTCACGTGCACGCGCGCCCGCACCTTCTATAGGACAAGCCTTACAGCGCAAGATTGCTTTACAGTCTGCAGATCCTAGCAGCAATCACCTCCGATTCCCAGATTCCTCAGTCTGTTCTCCCTCCTCCAACACTCCAAATCTCAGTTCTAACCCGAAGGTCCGCCGGTATACCCACTGACACGTCTGCCGGTACTGTGACACTTGCAGTTATCCGCTTCAGCAGACCAAGTGCACACCTTTCCTTGGCGAGTGCGTTTCAGTTCCTGAGTCAGACACCAGCGTCCTGGCTCTTTCCTCCGTCGCAAAACGCCTGTTGGCGCCAAAATGAAATTGAACCTCCTGTAATTGCAATGGTCGGTTCTACAGGTGATTGCCAGTGTCTGGTTTCTCATCAGGGGTATAATTCCTACTTCATCTTTTATACATGAGATCATTTATCCAATTGTAGGATTTCTGGTTTGCTTCCATATTTAAATTTTATGTCCATTTTTCATAAAATGTGTATTTTTCCACACTTGGCACATACTGAAGTATCTGATATTTGTAATTTATACTTATAGATATAATCAATGACATTTTTGAAAAAAATTATCTTAAATTGATAATCTATTGTACAATATCTAACTATTGTCACATTTCCATATAATTAGTTCTTCTATAATCTTTAGGAAAATGTGTTCATTTTTTTTAATCAGACATAGAGCATCGTTGGTCTATTATGTTTCCTAGAGTTTGCAACAAATTCTACAACAGTAGCAAATTCTGGGAAAGAAAAATCAAACAGAACAAACACAAACTTTCCACATGTTGGTGTTGAGGAAGAAGTGTATGTGTACATTTGTATGCCGGTGTCTGACCCAGGAACGCTGTGCACTTGGGCTGCTGAAGCAGATAACTGCAAGTACCACAGCACCGGACGGGTCAGTGGGTATACTGGCGGACCTTCTGGGTATAACTGCGATTTGGAGTGTTGGAGGAGGGAGCACTGACTGAGGAATCTGGGAATCTGAGGTGATATGCTTCACAGGCTGCAGATCCCAGCAGCAATCTTGCGTTGTAATGGAACACAGGTACAGTAGCCAACTGATCAAAGATCAGCAACAGTAGCAGTTTGAAGTATTGCGGTACTACTCCTTTTCTAAGAAACCCTTCAGAGATCTGGAGGACGGCTACTAAGGTGATAACTTATCAGATGTAAGAAGTAGAATAAGTATATCTATAGAAGTGAACATCTTAAAGGTAATAGATAAATATAGTGGTTCCCAGCACTCAGTATGAAAAAAATCAGATAAAGGCATCAATAAAAAAAATAATGATGTATTCAAGAAAATTGCATTTCATAAGCCAACCCTATTAGGGGCTAGGAAAAAACTTTTACATGGAAACAAGGGCTAAACAATAAGTAACAAGTCTGGAGAGGGAGAAAGATGGAGGAAATACAAAGGGAATAACAACCATGGGGGTGGGGGGGAGAAAGATAAAGGGAAGGGGAGGGAAAAGAACAACGTATAACACGCTCAGGTCAAGGTGATAAAATATCAGGGGGCTTTTTCCTAGCCCCTAATAGGGTTGGCTTATGGAATGCAATTTTCTTGAATACATCATTATTTTTCTATTGATGCCTTTATCTGATTTTTTTCATACTTAGTGCTGGGAACCACTATATCTATTGGCTATTGTTCTGAGGGGGCTAGGGGTCACTCTCTGTTTCCATGCACCAGATCAGAAATGTATTTACTTTAATTACCTACTGTACTGTGGTGGAGTACTGCTTAACTCTCATACTTTTTGTATATCTTAAAGGTAATATCACCCTCTATTATACAGACGTAACTAAGTGTTATACTGAATACAGGACCAAGTTAGATACATTTCTTCAGTCAACAAATACTTAATTCTCCAGTTTGTCCAGCATATTGCTCCATATATAAGGAACATCAATCAAAATTCAATATATATATACAATTTATAAGAATTTTTCTCCCTCAATATTTGGAACTTGGAAATAACAACTACAATATATATTGTTAAAATTACTATGGATATCCAAAGAAGAAAACATCTACCTATAATTCTTGACATTAACATCCATGAAATAGCCAAACAGAACATCAGCTGCAACTATAAATATTAGGTTCACCTATAAGCTTTATTGAGGTCAGGGCATACCAATGTGTAATTGATTTACTGATCAAATGTTTTAATTTTGTTTTAATTTGTTTTTTAATCAATGTAAATTGTATGAAATCCATGCTTTGTTCTCAGGAAACTCGGTGACCACGATATACTGTAATTCATTTGACGGTAATAGTCTACGTTTATACGCTATGGGATTTTTTCTATTGCACTTATTTTAGGGAGTAAAGAAACTCCTTTTCACCTAGACTGCTAAACAACTATGACATTGTTCACACAAGATACACATTGATAGTTTTGTTTGTTATAAATATATAGTATTTATCACATATTTCACATTTAATATTCACTGATTGTAGTTATCACGAAATAACACTTACGTTTATCAATAAAGCAATATTGTATGCCCTAGAAGCGGCATCTTCACGGATCGATTGGCAGCTTTGATAATGGCATTTTCGTAAAGGCAAGGAACTGCTGCATTTATTAAAACGTTTTATTAAATTTTTTTGTTGGGCAAGAGGAAATGTCCCTTAATTTTAATCGATGATTAACTCATGTTGGCCACTTAAAGCTATCCCAATCAAAAACATATTTCACGGAAAGCTTAAGCTTCGACCTTTTTTTTTTTTTTTTTTTTTTGAGACAGCATATTCTTAGATTAACAAGCCATATTATTACTATACCCCACATTCATTGTTTTGGAGGATTAGAGAATTCAAAGGTTACGTACAGTAGACCATTGGAATGTTATATTTTGAAAGCTGCTTTTTGTAACATAGTATGTACTGGCTGCCTTTTATTATTATTCTCAACTTTAAATCTTTTTTCCTCATTGTCATTATGCGCTTTGTCTTTGCCTTGTATTTTTTTATTTTATTATTCTGCCCTTGTATTTTTTTAGCTCACAGTAAATGCTACAAATGTATTGTCCAATTTTCTACTTAATAATTGCATGTGAAATTTCATAGAATTTGTAAACATGCGACGTGTTGTGTAGCAAGTGTTGTTTATAAATGCAAAAATGTTGCTTTATTGCTAGATGTCAAAACAGAGAACAAGAACCTAGTATGGGCACTCTACTAATAGTGTAAAGATGAATCAATTAAAATAATCTTTATTGTCAATCAAGATATAAAAAAATGGGTATTAAAAAACACAGAGATGTAGCGGTGATCCCAATTTGAGTGTTATGCATACACTCTGGATCAACTTCTAATCATATATGGTGACTTGAGTATATCAGTCACTCCAGCTTATTCCAGAATTAGTCTGGATCACACAATGTTGATCTGGTGTCCCCAAGATAGGTGAACACGATAATAAAATGTTCAGGTATGTAAAGGAGCCTAAACCTATAGCTAGATACTAGAGCTGATGTACACTGAAAATCGGTGATAATCACTGTATACTGTGGTGTTCCCAGGTCTCAATATACTCTACTCTTGGGTAATTAAAACCCATACAGCAACAGACACTGGGACAGTTTCCCAATGGTGTATCACTGAACCCTGTATATAGTTGTATCTGCTAAGATATAAGTATAAATACATATAATCCCCCAACCGGCTCTGGAAATGAGTTTGGTAATGGGGTAAAATAATAAATAAAGCACTGATAGCGCTAAACCAAGTTAATGTAAGCTGGTAGATGATCCTAAATTACCCCTAACGCATACTGATGAACAGTGCTCGACAAACCCGGTTGCCCACTCGCCAGGCGCGAACAGAAATTGGCCGGTGGCCAGCTACTTTTTTTCCCTGCTCTGCGCAAATTTTTTTAAAATAAAATAAAAATAAAAACAAATATCCTGCTGGCTGGTTGGCCAATTGGTTGTGACGCGAAATGGAGCCCATCTCTGCAGGGGTAAGTAATGGCCGCTCCTGCTCCTCGCGCGCTCGGTCCCTGTCTCCTGCCCACGCTTCACCCCTCATCCCCTCAGTCTCCGCTCCTGTCCGTCCCGTGTGTCCCTCCCCCCCCCCCGGTCCGCTTTCCCCTGGTGCCCGTGGCTGCTCGCGCGGGGCAGGAGATGTCAGCAGGTGTGTTCCCCTCAGTCCCCGTGGCTGTCTCCACTTCCCCCCCTCTCCGCCTCCCCCCCCCCACAGAGAGTGTGTGTGTGTGTGTGTGTTAGACCCCGCACAGATACACATTGATACGTAGACCCCGCACAGATACACATTGATACGTAGACCCCCGTGTCCTGGAGATCTGATAACTGCAAAGCAATAATGAGGCAATTTAATCTGTAGCTGCCTGAGAGCTGATCAATATGTACTTTTACCATGTGTTTGCATTCAAAAAATAAATCACTGAAACATCACTACATATATTGTTAGTTGACTGTTGCTATTGATGTCTAAGAGAATTGGGGGAACCCGCTTAACCAGGTATGACACAAGGTCACATATACAGACAGGTGCACTAGGGTAATTGATTACAAGAGAGAAAGAAAACACCGGTGGAGTATAGGCACTACCAACCGGATAAGTTCCTATAGCGTGCACTCAATATCTGTATAAGGGAAAGTACCTAAACAAAAGTATTGGAAGCCAAAGAAAACAGTGGTACTGGTCCAGGATGTATTGCAGTTAAAAACACTATTTATTCGTATGCATTTAAATAATTGGCCCAGACTGGATGAGTACAATAAAAACGTATTAAATAATAGCACAGTGTGCTAATTACTCCTAGAGGTGATGGGTAAACAATGCAAATTAGCTAGGGCAATGAATACCACTATATGCCTCTAGAGAGGTCACGCGAGCCAAAATAGGCTAAGGGTATAGTGGCCCAGCATGCCAAAAATTGGCTGAAGGCATAGTAGCCCATTGCCCTAGCTATTTTCCATTGGTTACCCATCGCCTCTATGAGTACTTAGCACACTGTGCTATTATTTAATACGTTTTTATTGTACTCATCCAGTACAGATGTATACATCTAGCAAAGGAGAAAAATGTAACGTTCCCAGGGGAGAAAAATGAATCACAAAAAATGTCAATAGGAATAAATTAAAGAGTATGTGGGAATTTCACTTTTTAGGAATATAGAAGGGGTACAAAGATACTGACACTAAGGAACAGCGCTCCTAAACGTTGTACCTTCATATACTGTCCAGCACTTATTGTACAACGCGAGCACCTATGGACCATCTGTGCAGAATATGCTCCATACATCACAAGGGCCGGAGAGGGGAGGGCTGGGGAGGGGAGGGCCAGGGAGGGGTGGGCCAGGGAGGGGAAGACCGGGGAGGGAAGGGCTGGGGAGGGCAAGGGAGGGGAGGGCGAGGGAGGGCCGGGGAGGGGAGGGCCAGGGAGGGGAGGGCCGGGGATGGGAGGGTTTTGACATGAGAAAATGGAACATTAATACTACTATTTAGTAATGGTACATTTGCCAAATTACAAATCACTTCCGTGGTGTCATATGCAATAGCAGCCTGTAAGTGGTACTTTAGAACATTTTAAGAGCAAGGAAAATTGTTTTAGAGATAGATTAAAGGGTGGAATTTCGAATAATTTTCCATAAATAGTGATGCTCTTTGGCAAACTATACACTAAAAGTATAGAAATGTTAGCATATTTCATACAGATACATGTATTTTGTTATGTTCATGTCTTTCATTACTGTTATTATGTATATTTAAGTTTTGTTCTATCAGGAAAAAATATACAGAGATAAACATATTGTTATCAGATATAACCCGGTTGGCCTTTTTCAGCATTTCATTTTGTTTATACTAGTTTATGAAAGGTGCTGTTTCGTGTTTATTCATCTTACTGTATGTACCCCACCCCCCTTTTCTATTTTCTGTACCCTTTTTTTTATAGAAAATGTGGACATTTTTAAATAAAGAGTTCTAAAAAAATATGGAGAATGAAAGAAAATACAGAATTTGTGGGCTGTAAATTGAATATTAAAATGCTGGCATTCATAAAGATTCTCCCTACCAATATACTGTACATGTAACTCTTTTATAGCCTTAAAAAATAGGTGATATATTATTATGGACATTTATAAGGTACCAAAAAAATGTGTAACACTGTACAGTGGATGTGAAAGACAACAGCGATATAGCATACTGTATATAAATATTATAACATTAACATTCTGTATAAGGGAAGTCCCTGCTCCAGGTGGGTTAATGTAAGGAGCGCGAGGGCACGTGGTATAAGAGAATGGCACGGCTGAGAATCTGGGACTGATTTCTATCAGGCTGGCATTATAGAATTAAGTCATAAAACTCTACATGCAAACTGAAGGAAACGTGTACTTTGAAGTGCATCAAAGATTTCCTATTCTCTCTGTAAGCATCTGTCATGAATGTTATTATTTTAGCAATGTTTACGTGTAATGCAGATCTTTTAGGGAGATACATTTCTACCACTTCAGATATAACAGATTTACATTGACACACAGGAAGTGGAGAAGAACAGGCGGGGGGGGGGGGGGGGGGGGGCTGCCAGGTGTATTAATGGGCCCGAACATCCATGTATTAAACTGCTCAGTCAACTAAACCAATCGGGCCCCTGGCAAACCCCATGGTGGGCCTGGGAAAATTACAGTAACATGATATCTTTCCCAATTCTTTTGATTGCTGTATACAACCAGCACATACGCCATGCAATGAGACAGAATAGATGGAGAGGACCTTGAGATATTCATAATAAATAGGTCTTCAATAATGATGTGACATATCCTTGACTGGTGGAATCGCTATTTGTCCCTTCTCCTTCTTGACGTCCCACATACTCTACCGTCCCATGTTTTAATCCCACACATAAAACACCAAAATACAATTGGGGGGGACCAAGGCCACATAATGTGATAAAAAAATATGCATAAGTTAAGAGTAATTTGCCAACACCACTTATACAGTATGTAGAGTTCCTAAAACCTGTACACCAGCCACCAGTGGTACTGTACCTGCGCGGTGTGCCAATCCATGTTCCATAACCAACATTGAATGATATGCACCACCAGCCCTGCAACTCGACATTAAGTGTTAGCACACTCTCCCAGCACCGGTAGTGGGGATGAACATACTTTCGGTACAGTCCTTAATAACAAAATTCATCTGGAATTATAAAGGACCAAGAGTGAGGAGGAAGATCCTACAAAGCCCGACATTAGCAGGGGGACTAGTGGTACCTTGCTTGTTAGCATACTACAATGTGGCCCAATTATGTCAAATTGCACAGTGGCATGACGGCCCTGCACTTAAACGTTGGGTGGCGATAGAGAGGGATATGTGTGCCTCTCGGGAGCTTCATGATTTAATCTGGCTACCCATAAGGACCCATGTGTCCACACGAGAACCGCTCTCCTCGATGACCTGCTCATTAGCAGTTTGGGGGGCTGCTAAATTAGGGTTCTCACTGACTACCAACAACTCTTTAATGAGCCCTCTATTTGACAACCCTGACTTTGTCTGAATGGTAGGGATTTTTCGATTTGGAAACAAAAAGGGTTTTTAAGACTCAAACATCTGGATGGTAGAAGCAATATTAAAACATTTGAGCAAATTAAGTTGGACACAGACATCCCCAATTCAGATTAGGGCATTCTACAAATTGCCCCGTCCCGCATTAACACATTTCAAAAAGCTTTGTATTTTGGAAACAGACACTAGAGGACTAATCTCTCAAATGTACAAGGAAGTGACCTGTTCGAGCTCAGAGTATTCCAGAAAGTTACAGTATACTGTATGTCCCAATGGGAGTCGGACTTGGGAGAGGTATCAGACGAGGAGGAAGGGGATGAGATTTTTTTGGCGGTGGCTAAGAGCTCGATTTTCACAACGTTAAAGGAGAACGCATATAAGGTGTTAATGAGATGGTACCTCACCCCACTAAAATAATCAAAATTGATCCCGGGTTACTCAACATTTTGCCTTAAACAATGTGGAGAAAGAGCGGATCTGCTACATATGCTGTGGTCTTGCCCTCGGGTTGTGCCCCTGTGGGAGCAGATTGTAGATTGGCTACAGAGGATATTGGGCCTCACCATTCCCATGGACCTGTGGCTCTTCCTATTGAACAGACAAACTCAGGCCTTAGCCAGGCTCGAAAATAAATTAGTTGCTCATATTGCAACAGCAACGAGATGCGAGATCGCAGCATTATTGCTGCAATTTGAAATAGAATTTGGTTTGTCAGCCAGATGGAAAAACGAACCAGCTTAGTTAATGACAATGGCGCTAAGTTTCTAAAAGTTTGGCATCCATGGCTGGCCAAACAGATATTCCAGGGGTGAACGGTGCCACAGTTATGCTTTGATAGAAATAATTGTGTTCTCCTCTGACTGACAGAATCATAGTTTAAAAATACATAGAAGATTAGGGGGCAAAACCAGACCTAGTGATGATAATAGGTGTTCGAGATGGCACGGGAGAGGATAAGACACAAGAAGGCTACAAGGAAATTACAAAAGATTGAAGACATGGACCAAAAAGATGAGAGAACCTCTGCCCCCTCCCTGCCCCCTTCCCCCATACCACCTCTCCTCCCCCCACCCTCTGGATTTTGACAGGTTGTGATCACTGGATATTGTTTGTTCATTTAAAAAAATTAGATGAAATGTAATATTATCTGAATATTTTGTATATTTTGTGTAAACCCAATAAACCTTTAAGTTAAAAAAAAAGCGAGGAGAATTTTTCAAGTAATACTGTGTGCTCATTTGCATGCCATTACCCAGAATCCACGGCTGCAGTGGAATCACTGTATGCTAAGAGATACTCGCAAAAGGCAGGTTTGCAGACCTGTCTGGGACGTGAATGTGCTCATAAGTGATATTTTTATTTGTTGAAAGTAATATGGGATTTAATCGGAAGCCATGAGAGAAATATCAGCAGGAGAGATGCTGAAACAGATTAAGGAGAGAATAAAGGAATTCTAGCAGCAGCATTTAGGATAGATTGTAGGATAGACAGGTGATAGGCCGGAAGGCCTACAGTTAAAGGTTGCAACAGTCGAGATGGGAGAGAATGAGGGCCTATGTTAGAGTTTTAGCAGTAGAGAAACAGGAAAGGGCGTATGTTAGCAATGTTACCAAGGAAAAAACGACAAGTTTTAGCTACATTGTGAATGTGAGGGAGGAGTCAAGTGTGACCCCTAGGCAGCGTGCTTGTGATACTGGGTGTAGGATAGTGCCGCCAACAGTAATGTAGAAGGGGGCAGTAGAGCCAGGCTTGGGAGGAAGTATGAGGAGCTCCGTCTTGGACATGTTACATTTGAGTCGGCAGAGGGCCATCCAGGATGAAATAGCGAAAAGACATTCAAAGACTTTGGTCTGTACAGCAGGTGTAAGGTCAGGGGTTGAAAAGTATATTTTCGTTATAAGCATAGAGGTGATATTTTGACCCAAGAGATGTGATTAGGTCACCTAGAGAGAGTGTGTAAAGAGCTATTAAACGGGTTATCCTTCTCATTCATACTGTATACTTTACTCCTTTATAAACACACAAAGATCAAATTGATTGTATGGTGTCAGAAGTGCCGAATGAGAAGAAGGAAGAGGTAACATTGCTGCAGGAAGCAGAACACATACTGTACGGAGCAGTGCAACCGAGAAAGTTTGTAAGTAATAGATGTATAATAACTCCATCCATCCTGCAGCTGTCTGGCAATGTGGCAAAGAGCTGGAAAAAGCAGACATTTCCACGGTATCTGGTTGCCATAGAAGCAGAGACATGATAAAGTCAGATCACCAATACCTGGGCACGTTGTGAGGGAGCAAGCATTGGATATTTATAATAACTTTAAGTTTGAAGAAGGTGTAAGTATGAGTTACACAAGTGAAATATTACTGATCACATTTAAGGAACTTTATCTGCCAAACAGGAAAAGACAATTACATGACCCAAACTATTGAGGAACTAACTAGGAAAATGAATTACTCGACCTAGAAATATTAAACAATGTAGAAGTAATAACAAATAATCGGGTAAGGAAACCTTAGAGAAATAGTGATCATAACGTGGTTTCATTTTAAATAGTTTATCAAAAAAATGATGTACCCTCCCTGCCCGGCTCCTAGGGCGGTAACATTGATGTCGGTGTTAGGGCTTCTCAGGGTGCATTACCTTGGTCAGGGTGCAGGATGTAGGTAGGCACCATGTAGGCCGGGCTTTGGTCAGGGTGCAGCCACCATGCAGGCTGGGCGTGGTCAGGGTGCAGGCCGGGCATTGATCAGGGTGCAGGCCGGGCATTGATCAGGGTGCAGGCTGGGTGTTGATCAGGGTGCAGGCTGGGTGTTGATCAGGGTGCAGGCTGGGCATTGGTCAGGGTGCAGGCCAGGCATTGGTCAGAGTGCAGGTGCGGCGTTGGTCAGGATGTTGGTAGGCACCATGAAGGCCGGGCGTTGGTCATGGTGCAGGATCCGTGCAGGCCGGGCATTGGTCAGAGTGCAGGCTCCGTGCAGGCCGGGCATTGGTCAGAGTGCAGGCTCCGTGCAGGCCAGGCATTGGTCAGAGTGCAGGCTCCGTGCAGGCCGGGCATTGGTCAGAGTGCAGGATCTGTGCAGGCCAGGCATTGGTCAGAGCATGCAAGCACGCTCCGATGTCAGTGGGCATTGGCTCAGTGGCAGCTCCGTTGCAGCCACCGCATTGGTCAGTGGCAGCTCCGGCATGCCGGCCTTGGTCAGAGTGCGGCATTCCGTGCAGGCCGGGGGGCATTGGTCAGAGTGGCAGGCTCCTGCTCCAGGCATTGGTCAGAGTGCAGGCTCCGTGCGGCCGTGCATTGGTCGAGTGCAGGCTCCGTGCAGGCCGGCATTGGTCAGAGTACGGCTTTGGGCAGGCAGGGCATTGGTCAGAGTGCAGTCCGTGCGGCCAGGCATTGGTCAGAGTGCAGATCCGTGCAGTGCCGGGCATTGGTCAGAGTGCAGGTCCGTGCAGGCCGGGCATTGGTCAAGAGTGCAGGCTCAGTGCAGGCCGGCATTGGTCAAGAGTGCTAGTCCTTGCAGTCACAGGCATTGGTCAGAGTGCAGGCTCCAGTGCAGGCCAGGCATTGGTCAGTGCAGCTTTGGGCAGGCCGGCATTGGTCAGAGTCAGGATCTGTGCAGCCAGGCATTGTCAGAGTGCAGGCTCCGTGCAGGCCAGCCATTGGTCATAGGTGCAGGGTCCATGCAGGCCAGGCATTGGTCAGTCAGTCCCTTGGGCAGCCGGGCATTGTCAGAGTGCAGGCTCAGTGCACGGGCATTGGTTTAGAGTGCAGGCTCCGTGCAGGCGCATTGGTCAAGTGCTACTCCTTGCAGTCGCGCATTGGTCATAGTGCAGGCTCCATGAAGGCCGGCGTTGGTATGGTGCAGATCCGTCAGGCCAGGCGTTGGTCAGAGTGCAGGCTCCGTGCAGGCCGGCATTGGTCGAGTGGCTGGCTCATTGCAGGCCATGGCATTTGTCGAGTGCAGGCTCTTTGCAGGCCAGTGCTTGGCATAGTGCAGGCTCCTTGCAGGCCATGGCATGGGTCAGTGCAGGCTCAGTGCAGGCCGGGCATTGGTCAGAGTGCTGGCTCCGTGCAGGCCAGGCATTGGTCAGAGTGCAGGCTGTGTGCAGGCCAGGCATTGGTCAGAGTGCAGACTCCATGCAGGCCAGGCGTTGGTCAAAGTGCAGGCTTTGGGCAGGCCAGGCATTGGTCATAGTGCAGTTCCCCCTTGCATGAGTCAGAGGCAGTTGGTCAAGAGTTCATGCTCCGTGCAGGCCAGGCATTGGTCAGAGTGTAGGCCAGGCATTGGTTAGAGTGTAGGCCGGGCATTGGTACACAATGATAGGCGCCAGGAACTTTATTCATTCAAACAGCAGTTTTATTGTCCTATAGGCACAGTCTCACAAGAAATATACAGAGGTCCTTTTGTACTTCCAATAACGTTTCTGTGGCCTATGCTATTTGCGCGGCTTCCCTAGATGCCCCCATCTCAGCCTGCAAGGAATGTGCTACAGCTTTATATCAACCAAACAGCCAATAGAATCCTTCTGCCTTATGGCGCTGATAGTTTTCCATTTCCATGGGGCCCCTGGGTGGTCTAGTACCACTCCATTGTTGATCAGCTTCCTCATTTTAGGGCGGCCTGCCACTGCGTGGCCTTCTGGGTGAGAGCCATTGAGTGACTCGCCGGTAAAGATGTCCAACTATAATTAGGGGCTGCTGTTTGGGAAGCTCCCTCTGGGATTATTCAGGCTCTCAAGATATATTGAGAGTAATGCCAGATCATCTTCATCGGACTCTAGGTAAACAACGTACTGTCCCTATTTGAAAACAACAAAAGGGATGGGGAACCTATCCTATACATAGGGGCTTACATAACTATTCACATTGGGATCCCTCTTATTGAACTCCTACTGGGATCTGCCTTCCAGAAGCTTCCTCCCTCTATTTATAGCCTATCATGATGTCACTGTATCTGTAACTTCTGCTGAAGAACCCCAGCACCATGTGATAGGCTGGGGGCCCAGACAGTTAATCCCTTAAAACCTTAGTAATCCCAAAGAGGGGTTACATTTAGAACGGCAGATTTTAGTCAATAAAAGAAAATGATACAAGGAATGAATTGGGATTAAGTTCTTGCTGGAAAATATGTGGAAGATAAATCTGAAATATTTAAAGCATTGTTTGATGAGCACACTTATCAGTGTATACCCTTGGGTAATAAATATAAACTGACTATATAATATAAAGGACTTTGCTGACTATTTTAAGGAAAAGGTGGAATCTATACGTCAGAACATCCCCTCTGTTTCTTCCTCCCATCCTACACCTCTTCCTAACTCTCCTCCTGCCTTCCTTGACTCTTTTTCCACTGTCTCAGAGGAGGATGTGTCGCTGTTGATCGCCTCTTCTCCCTCTACCACTTGCCCTCTTGACCCCATTCCCTCCCATCTCATAAAACCTCTTGCTCCTACTATAATCCCTATGCTCACACACATTTTTAACTCCTCCCTCTGCTCTGGAACCTTTCCATCCTCCTTCAAACATGCAACAGTCATACCATTACTCAAAAACAGCAAGCTTGACCCTACCTGTCTTTCTAACTATCGACCTGTCTTCCTCCTGCCTTTTGCCTCTAAACTCCTTGAACGTCTTGTATTCTCTCGCTTGCTCCATTTTCTCAACACCTATTCTCTCCTAGACCCTCTACAATCTGGCTTCCGCACTGCTCACTCCACGGAAACAGCCCTCACTAAAATAACTGACGACCTCCATGCTGCCAAAGACAGAGGTCATTACACTCTGCTCATATTACTCGACCTCTCTGCAGCATTTGACACCGTGGACCACCCTCTTCTCCTTCACATTCTCCACACTCTTGGTATTTGGAACAAAGCTCTATCCTGGATCTCATCCTACCTCTCCCATCGTACTTTCAGTGTCTCTTCTGCTAACACCTCCTCCTCCTCTATTGATCTCTCTGTGGGGGTACCCCAGGGCTCTGTCCTGGGACCTCTTCTCTCTGTACACATTCTCTCTAGGTGACCTAATAACATCTTTTGGGTTTAAATATCACCTCTATGCTGACGACACACAAATATACTTTTCAACACCTGACCTTACACCTGCTATACAGACCAAAGTTTCTGAATGTCTCTCTGCTATATCATCCTGGATGGCCCTCCGTCGCCTTAAACTCAACATGGCTAAAACAGAGCTCCTCATACTTCCTCCCAAACCTGGCCCTACTACCTCCTTCCACATTACTGTTGGAACTACGATCATCCACCCAGTAGCCCAAGCACGCTGCCTAGGGGTCACACTCGACTCCTCTCTCACATTGGCCCCTCACATTCAAAACATTTCTAAAACCTGTCGCTTTTTCCTCCGCAATATCACAAAGATACGCCCTTTCCTCTGTTGCTCGACTGCTAAAACTCTGACTCAGGCCCTCATTCTCTCCCGTCTTGATTACTGTAACCTCCTGCTGTCCGGCCTTCCTGCCTCTCACCTGTTTCCCCTACAATCTATCCTAAATGCTGCTGCCAGAATCACTCTACTCTTTCCTCGATCTGTCTCAGCATCTCCCCTCCTGAAATCCCTCTCCTAGCTTCCAATCAAATCCCGCATCTCACACTCCATTCTTCTCCTCACTTTTAAAGCTTTACACTCTTCTGCCCCTCCTTACATCTCAGCCCTAATTTCTCGGTATGCACCATCCAGACTCTTGCGTTCTTCTCAAGGATGTCTTCTTTCTACCCCCTTTGTATCTAAAGCCCTCTCCCGCCTTAAACCTTTTTCACTGACTGCCCCACACCTCTGGAATGCCCTTCCCCTCAGTACCCGACTAGCACCCTCTCTATCCACCTTTAAGACCCACCTTAAGACACACTTGCTTAAAGAAGCATATGAATAGCACTGTGGATATTCTGAACACATGATACATAAGCTTGGCCCCCTGCAGACGCCCTTACCAGAACTCCCTCCTACTGTCTCTGTACGTTCTCCCTACCTACCAATTAGACTGTAAGCTCCTCGGGGCAGGGACTCCTCTTCCTTAATGTTACGTTTATGTCTGAAGCACTTATTCCCATGATCTGTTATTTATATTATCTGTTATTTATTTGATTACCACATGTATTACTACTGTGAAGCGCTATGTACACTAATGGCGCTATATAAATAAAGACATACAGTACAATACAATAAAAGAAACAAATTAAAATTACATAAAATGAAAAAGAAAAAAGATTACAATGGAAAGTAAAATCAATCTTAAAAAGTTTGTCAAGTACATTAATAACATAGTGATTTGAAAAGAGACTATGTTGTTATTCTACAGAGAGATTATAACATGTTTTAAACATGAGTCTGTATTTAACACGGTCTAACATAAGCCACAACAATGTTGTGTTCTCGTGTGCGCTCTCGGAGTGCCGGGGTGCTCTCTCGAAGTGCCGGGGTGCTCTCTCTGAGTGCCGGGGTGCTCTCTCGGAGTGCCGGGGTGCTCTATTGGAGTGTCTGGGTGCTCTCTCTGAGTGCCGGGGTGCTGTCTCGAAGTGCCGGGGTGCTCTCTCGGAGTGCCGGGGTGCTCTCTCGGAGTGTCAGGGTGCTCTCTCAGAGTGCCGGGGTGCTCTCTCGGAGTGTCAGGGTGCTCTCTCAGAGTGCTGGGGACTATTTGTCTTAGAATATAAGGTCTTTTCAGTGTGAGGTGGTCACACAAATTATTGGGGAAACGGAGAAGGCAGAGGTATGGAGCAGATTGTTTGCTTCTGTATGGAACAATGTTAAGATTATAAGCTACAAGCTCAACACTAACTACCATTTAGTTAACACAGGAAGAAGTGCATAGTCTGCTTGATAAAATGAAGGTACTGTAAATAAAACACCTGGCCCACATAGCATGTACTGTACACCCAAGTGTTCTTAAGGATATAAGTTCAGTCATAGCCAGACTCCTATTTAATATTCAATTACTCTCTTTCTACAGACTCAGAACCACAGGATTGGCATAAAGCAAATGTGGTGATTATATTTAAAAATGGAGCTAGATCCCAACCAGGGAATTACAGACCTGTAAGACCGACATCAATAGCGGGGAAGCTACTTGAAGTTTTAGTAAGGGCTAATATTTATGATATGCACCTGAATTGAAAATTGGTTGAATGATAGACAACAGAGAGTTGTAATAAATGTAACCTTTTCAGGTTGGGCGTAAGGTTGGCATAGAGAGCAAAGTGTACGTATTTGCTGACGAGTCTAAATTATGTAAGGTAGTAAAATCAGAGCAGGATGTCATTAATGACAGATGAGGTTTAATACAGATACATGTAAGGTTATGTATTTAGGAAAAGCTTATAGAGTAAGGGTCAAAGGGTCACACACGACGTGTGTTACGTAAGATAGAAGATTCTCAGCAACCTAATTTAAACAAGAAGTGATTCTGTGCGCCGTGAGTGGACCACGCACAGGTTGCATTATCTTCACTCTTTTCATAGTCACCAAGATGTGTTAGTTTTATCAGCAGACTGTAACTGCGCCTCTTTTCTCCATGAGACTAGATATCCTCTATCTGGTTACGTACCATATGCATTCCCAGAAATGTGCCTTTTATTCAGCCGAAGTTTCACCAACATAAAATACAGGCTTTTCCCAGGCAAAGTTCCTCTCCGCAGGTTCTGAAAGTCCATAAAGATATCTGGTGTTGCTATGCAGCAAGGACACACGTGGTCAGTAAGCCCTGGTGTCCCTAAGCAGCAAGGACACACGTGGTCAGTAAGCCCTGGTGTCCCTAAACAGCAAGGACACACGTGGTCAGTAAGCACTGGTGTCCCTAAGCAGCAAGGACACACGTGGTCAGTAAGCCCTGGTGTCCCTATGCAGCAAGGACACACGTGGTCAGTAAGCCCTGGTGTCCCTATGCAGCAAGGACACACGTGGTCAGTACACCCTGATGTCCCTATGCAGCAAGGACACACGTGGTCAGTACGCCCTGGTGTCCCTATGCAGTAAGGACACACGTGGTCAGTACGCCCTGGTGTCCCTATGCAGTAAGGACATACACATGGTCAGTAAGACCTGATGTCCCTATGCAGCAAGGACACACACGTGGTCAGTAAGCCCTGGTGTCCCTATGCAGCAAGGACACACACGTGGTCTCGTTAGAAGCCCTGACTTCCCCCAGGCGGGGAGTAACTATTACCTGGCCGACACCCAGCCACTCCGGCTGTTATTAACAGGCTTGCCCTGTTATAGCGCCAGTAACAATGTTACACTGGTTTGCACCACCCCGGAGCAGGAATGATTGTTATACAGTATAACAGTTGCAAGCGCACATGGAAATTGATACTTAGTATCACGTGTGTAAGGCCGCGCTTATAGTGCCGGTGATGGTGACAGCGACGCGACGTCGCGGCAAAACAAATGCATTGTCGCTTATAGTAAGCGCGACGCGACAAAGCGACGGATTGGTCGCGATCGCTGGAAGTAATCTCTATTTGATTTTCCAGCGAAACGTCGCCTGACCGTCGCGTCGCCGGCACTATAAGCGCAGCCTTTGTATCTTCTGCTTAAAGCCTCTTATCACACAACCGCTCCCCAATTTGTTCACAGATCCAAATACAGGCATACCCCGCTTTAAGGACACTCACTTTAAGTACACTCATGAGTAAGTACACATCGCCCAATAGGCAAACGGCAGCTCACGCATGCGCCTGTCAGCACGTCCTGAACAGCAATACTGGCTCCCTACCTGTACCGAAGCTGTGCGCAAGCGGGGAGACTATAGAGCCTGTTACACATGCATTATTTACATCAGTTATGCACATATATGACGATTGCAGTACAGTATATGCATCAATAACTGGAAGAAGGTAGTGCTTCACTTTAAGTACATTTTCGCTTTACATACATGCTCCGGTCCCATTGCGTACGTTAATGCGGGGTATGCCTGTGTTGGGGGAATGTACAGTGCTGTACCTTTATAAACTGCTGTTAAAAGATGAATCTTCACAAAATCCATGTCGGTTTAAAGGTAAAAACATTATTTTAAAAATGTGATGCCCCAATTTTATTTTGCTTCAATATTTAATTACAGTTTTTATTTTAACTCACTCTGAAATATGCAAAGGTGTTTTACTGTAAAGCCAAATGTAAAATCTGTTTTATTGGGGGGATGGTAAATAGTGGCATCGTTTTGATGAATATGTGTATAAGAATTACATTGCCATTAACTTACTATACAAGCATATGTCTAATGAGTTTATACATACACGTAATAGGCTAATTTGCATATGAATGAGGTAAATTTTTTCAATAAATCTTTATTGGTTTTAGTACAAATAAAATGTAATTAAGCTTCATAAATGATATATTGGGTCTGAATTATCCAGAAACAGAGAGACACAGTTCTGGAACGGGCACTGTTTGCACCGGTTTTATGCTTTGTCAGTTTTTGAAGTAACGGGGAAGTGGTTTGACAAAAACAAAAAGAACAATTACGTAAACATTCATTATATCTTTATTGGCTGATATTTGGGAAATGACCATATCAGCCCTCAAAACATTTTTCATAAATTATTTTTTTTAAAGGTACTGTATATAGCGGGCAACACGGAACCTGCTTCTACCTACATGTACATTATATAAATGGTACCTACATGTACATTATATAAATGGTACCTACATGTACATTATATAAATGGTACCTACATGTACATTATGTAAATGGTACCTACATTTACATTATATAAATGGTACCTAAATGTACATTATGTAAATGGTACCTACATGTACATTATATAAATGGGTACCTGATTACATGTACATTATATAAATGGTACCTACATGTACATTATGTAAATGATACCTACATGTACATTATATAAATAGTACCTACATGTACATTATGTAAATGGTACCTACATGTACATTATATAAATGGTACCTACATGTACATTATGTAAATGGAACCTACATGTACATTATGTAAATGATACCTACATGTACATTATATAAATGGTACCTACATGTACATTATATAAATGGAACCTACATGTACATTATATAAATGGTACCTACATGTACATTATATAAATGGTACCTACATGTACATTATAAAAATGGAACCTACATGTACATTATATAAATGGTACCTACATGTACATTATATAAATGGAACCTACATGTACATTATATAAATGGAACCTACATGTTACATTTGTAAATGGCTACCACATGTACAGTTGATGTAAATGATACCATACTGTAGCATTATATAACTGGTACCCTATCTGTACAATTATATAAATGGAACCATACATTTGTCATTATATAATGGTACCTACATGTACCATATATAAATGGTACCATACATGTACATTCAATAAAAATGGACCCTACATGTAATATATAAATGGTACCTACATGTACATTATATAAATGGAACCTACATGTACATTATATAAATGGAACCTACATGCACATTATATAAATGGTACTAGGAAAACCCTGCTATTTCTTAGTTCCAGGGAAGATTTTTCTCATCACAAATAAAATAATTTTTATGATTGTCAAAAGAAAGAATCATCCTGACGTCAGCACAGGGTATCATGGGAAACGCTCAGGTTATATGTAGTCACGGTTATTCATGTGATACGGTGTGATAATGCAGGCAGGGTAAAACACTGGTCTAAAGAGCTAACAGTTTAGAACATTTTCCCTGTAGTCAACTTATTACAAGGAAACTCAGATCCACCATCTGTCTCATGTCACTGACAGAGAGGGGATCTGTACTGGGAGACAGCTAATATTATTATTATTATTATTATTATTATTAAGAGGGCAAATAAGTCCCCACGGTACAAACCTCCTAAGCACATCTCTCAGGAGTGGGGGCTATTTGAACTTATAGGGCAGGGGTGACAACGTCCTGTCTTCAAGCGCCACCAGCAGGTCAGATTTACAAGATATCCCTGCTTCAGCACAGGTTGCTCAATGAGTGACTCAGTCATAATGACTGAGCCACCTCTGCTGAAGCAGGGATATCCTGAAAACCTGACCTGTTGGTTGCCCTTGAGGACTGAAGTTGGCCACTCCTGTTATAGGTTCTCCTTGCAACAAAAAGATTTTGTGTCCAAGTCTCAACATTTCAGCAATAAAATCTGTCTCAGCTGTAAGTGATTGTCACTGTAAGTGATTGTCACTGTAAGTGATTGTCAATCTCTAAGCAATTGTATACTTTTTTGCATCATCTTGTAAATATTTTTATAGATGGAGAGTTGATATTTTAGTTGGGAAACGTAATGTTGTAACTGTAAAGAGAATGTCCAGGTCACATAAATCCAAACTGTGCTAGCACATGGCATTGCTTTGGGAAAACAATATATAATATCCATTCCTGGAGTATGTTCAGACGAAAAATGAGAAAAAGGCCCTATGAAATCCTTTTACACACTTTTCATTCGACGATGGGGAAAGAGAGTTAAAACTTTTGAAGATAATCATTTATGTACTAAATACGTTTCTAATTTTCCTGTCAACACAAGTAGATATTAGTTAACAAAACATACTAAATAATTGGTAAATAGATTGCGCTTTAGTTTGATTAAACTTAAACAACAAATGAAAATTTTAGAACCAAGTAGAATCGTAATAAAAAGTGTTTATTTCCACATAAGTCACAACTCATTTAATGTCTGGCCTACTTACCATGTGTAGGTGAATTTACACACGTTTCCAATGTGAAAGCTTTAATCTTGCATCAATACTTTACAGCAGGCCTGCACAACATACGGCTCGCCTGGCCTCTCTGTGCGGCCCGCGATGACTCTGGCCGGGCGCCAGTTAATTAAATAAATTTAAAAAAAAGTTTAAAAAATGGCGGCGATTCATCCCCCCTCCCTCCCAGCCCCCTCCCTCTCCCTCCCAGCCCCCTCCCCCTCCCTCTCCCTCCCTCTCCCTCCCTCTCCCTCCCTCAGCCGCCCTCCCCCTCCCCTCCTAGCCCCCCTCCCTCCCATCCGAGCCCCCTCCCCCTCCCTCTCCAGCCCCCTCCCTCCCAGCCCCCTCCCTCTCCTCTCCCGCCCCTCCCCCCCAGCCACCCTCCCCCTCCCCCTCCCTCCCCCAGCCCCCTCCCCCCTCCCCCCCCCCCCCAGCCCCCTCCCTCTCCCTCCCAGCGCCCCCTCCCCCTATCCCTCCCCCCGCCCCTCTCCCTCTCCCCCCAGCCCCCTCCTCCCAGCCCCCTCCCCCTCCCTCCCCCCCTCCCCTCCCCTCCAGTCCCGCCCGCCTCCCTCTCCCTTCCTCAGTGCCCCCCTCCCTCTCCCTCTCCATCCCCCTCCCCTCCTCCCCGTTATCGTGCCTTCCCTCTCCCTCCCAGCCCCCTCCCAGTCTCCCTCCCCTCCCCCCTCCCCCTCCCGTCCCCTGCCTTCTCTCCCTCCCCTACCCCCCGTCTCCTTCTCCCTCCCGCCCCCCTCCCTCCCCGCACCCCTCCGCCCCACCCTCCCTCCCCCCCCCTCCCTGCGTCCTCTCCTCCCGCCTCCTCTCCCACTCCCTCTCCTCCCCATCCCCCCCTCCCGCCTCCCCCCCCGCCCCCTCCCTCATCCACCGCACCGCCGTCCCCTCCCTCCCCTCCCCACGCCCGCCTTCTCCCTCGCTCCTCCCCTCCCCTCCCTCCCTCCTCCCTCCCGTTCCCTCCCTCTCGCCCTCTCCTCCCCGCCCCCTCCCCCTCGCGCTTCGCCGATCCCACCCTCCACCTCTCCCTCCCCGCTGCCACCCTCCCTCCCTCCCTGCCCCCGTCCCTCTCCCTCCCACCGCCCCTCTCCCTCTCGGCTCTCCATCCCCTGGTTTTTGCGCTGCGCTGCGGGCAGCTACAGCACCTGAACGGAGACTTCTGCAACTGCTTGTGTGTGTTGTGCTGTCGTGTGTGTAGTGGTGTTTGTGTGTGTGTGTGGTGTTGTGTGTGGTGTGTGTGTGTGGTGTGTGTGGTGTGTGTGGGGTGGGTTGTGTGTTTTGGTTGTGTGTGTTGTGTTGTGTGTGTGGTGTGTGTGTGTGTGTGTGTGTGTGTGTGTGTGTGTGTGAGATGGCCACCTACCAGTGCAGCATCAGCTGTAAGCAGGGATATTCCCGTACCTGGCTTCTCCTTTCCTGGACGCCAGCTCCTAGTGCAGGGAGAGCTAGAGATACTCCCCCCCCATACCTGTCTGACCTCTAGGTACCTAAGCGAGTCTGAGGCAAGTATACTACCAGGACGGTGCTGCTGCAGATTTACTAACCTCCATTTCTATCAGGGAATACCTACCCTCCTATCCTGGCTGTCCACTGTTTATCCCATACTCTGCAACTGCATCAGCCTGCACAATACTCATAACTGGTCTAAAAGGTTTTTCATTCAGCCCGCCCTTGCTCACTTGAATCTATAAAGACTATCTGGAATTTTATAGCTCAAAACGCCCCCTCTTTATCTGATGCTGGGTCACTTAGACCTAATATTCACAGTTAATTGTTGTAGTTAAATTACAGGGCAGTCGAACAATACTTGGTGAGTGCCCAATTTATTACAGGCCAATGTGAACAATATTGTATTGATTGCTGCTAATTAACAGCACTAATATTTTTTCACTTTGAGTGATCTATGCTACAGTAGACTATACCTCCATTGTTATATGCCCTACTTGCTTTTAACAAAATTTTTTGTGCCCCTTGTTTTTATCTTGTTAGAAATAAAAAATTATTTGAAACCATATCAACTAATACACTTTCATAGGGGGTTACCTCGAGGTTTTTTTATTTACACTGTTAACAACAGTATTTCAAGTGCATTTCTGAGTCTCAAGACTGATACCATTTCAAACAAATGAGATCTGAGAGCGCATGTAATTGGGGTTTCTATACTTTCCCTGTCTTTGGGGAAAGAGACCTCTTTTTATGCTATTGCCACTACCCTAGTTGCACCCAGATTATTTTAGACTAAGAGTGAGCGGGTGGTCTTTTTTGTTTATACCCTCTGTGTGGTTGGCAACGCTTCGGCATCTTCCCCTGCAACCACTGCGTCAAATGATGCCGCGTGCCATAACAACAGGAACGGCACGTGACGTAACAGAATCACGGTGACACATATTATAATATCAGATGCTACTTTACGTCAAGTCATGCGGCACATGTTGTCTGGCAACTTGACGCCGCGTGACGTTGTACGCGCGCTGCCTTATTGAAGTTGATTTGCAGGGGGAGATGCCGGGAGACGCCAGAGGTAAGGGCTCTATTTTTTTTAAAAAAATCTCCGGGTTGGCCTTCAGTCGAAGGTGGCAACCCTGTGGTGTGTGTGTTTTGTGGTGTGTGTGTGGGTGTGGTGTGTGTGTGTGGTGTGTGTGTGTGTGTGTGTGTGTTTTGTGTGTGTTAAAACAGGCTGGTGGGGGGTGTGTGTGAAAAACGGGCAGGTGGGGGGGGGGGGTGGTTGAAAAAGGGTCGCTGTGAGGGTGTGGCTGCTGACATTGAGGGGGGGGGCTGCTGACATGTTAGGGGGGTGGCTGCTGACATGTGAGGGGGCGGCTGCGACATGTGAGGGGGGGCTGGCCTGCTGACATGTGAGTCAGGGGGTGGGAGAGAGTGATGTGAGGTGCAGGGGGGGGAGAGTGATGTGAGGTGCAGGGGGGAGAGAGTGATTAGTGTGCAGGGGGGGAGATACTGATGTGAAGTTGCAGGGGGGGGAGAGAGTGATGTGAGTTGCAGGGGTAGGGTGAGAGTTGATGTGAGTTGCAAGGGAGGTGTTATGTGATTGATGGGGGGAGAGAGTGTCATATTGAGGGAGGGAAGAGTGGTCATATTGAGGGGAGGGGGAAAGAGGTGTCATATGGGGAAGGGGGAGAGTGCATGTTGAGGGATGGTGAGAGTGTCTATTGAGGGGAGGGTGAGAGTCATATTGATGGAGGTGAAGCATGGGTCATCATTGAGGGGAGGGGAGAGTGTCATATGAGGGGAGGGGAGAGGTGTCATTAAGGAGGAGGGGAGAGAGTGTCATATTGAGGGAGAAGATACAGGGTGAGTGACTTGTGAGGGGGGATGCTGACATGGAATTGGGCTGGGGGATTGGGGGGTATTGTATGTTGATGTGGAGGGGGTATTGTGTGTTTGTGTGGAGGGGGTATGTGTGAAGATGGGGGTATGAGAGATAGAGGGGAGTATCGTAAGATTGATAGTGAGGGGTTCTGGGGGAGAGATGATGATGATGATGAGTAGGTGCTGGAGGAGAGATGATGATGATGATTATGAATTTAACCCGTGCGCCCACTTTTTTTTTCCTTGGAGCAGTTCGGCCCTTTCTCACTTTACGAGTTGGGCAGGCTGCTTTACATGCTTCACAGGATGGTCAGAAAACACATAGATGTATATAAAAGAGAAATCATTCTGCAAGTGCAATGGGACATCCTCCCCGTCAGGATCAAATCTCACGGGAGTATATTCAATGATACAGAGATGTTCAGTGCCAGATATCATGCAATAGACCCAACATCTACTGGAACGCACTATAACAGATGTGTGTCCCTCGAGTTGTAACAGTATCCAACCCACGATGCTTAGTAGGGAGAGATTATTGGTGAGGAATCACATCGTTGATCCAGGCTAATATTTTCCTCTTGGATTTTTTCTTCTGCTGTGTAAAATACATGGAGTTTTAAATCAATCCTAGATAGTTACTCATTACTTAGTACTCAACCTGATAAAAGCTTAACACGATTAAGGGTAATTGAGCTACAAAAAGGATGCATTTCTTTATTAGAATAGAGCAGAGATTAAAGCATTCCTAAGCCTTCCGGATCCTGTGTTAAAAATGCAGTGTAACAGGATCATACCTGACTAGTAGCCCCGAGCCCCCTCCCCCATTCTTCTCCCTCCCAACAAAAATGGTCCCCCATTAATATGGTATAATCACAGACACTGAACTGGAGTTAAGCGGACACAGCTTTATTACCTATAAGTATTATACACATACGTAACCCACACCTTACCCTGCCAGTCCTCCAAACCTTTTACAGACCAACGCACCAAGCTGTGACCCATCACCCGGCCTGGTACCACGCGCTGTAACCCACTCCCCCGACCTGGTACCCACCCAGCTGTAACCCACTCCCCCAGCCTGGTACCACCCAGCTGCGACCCACTCCCCCCAGCACTGGATACCCACCAGCTGTGACCCACTCCCCCGGCCTGGTACCCGCCGCTGTGACCACCTCCCCCGCCTGGTACCCGCCCACTGTGACCCCATCCCCCGCCTGTTCCACCAAGATGGTGACCCCTCCACCGCTGTTTACCATCCAGCTGTGACCCCATCCCCCGGCCTGGTACCTGACCCACCAGATGTGACCCGCCCCTCCCGCCGGCCTGGTACCACCCAGATGGAGCCCCCCCACAGCCATGGTACCTTCCAGCTGTGATCCCATCCCGCCGACCTGGTTATGCCCAGCTGTGACCCCATCCCCCGCCTGGTACCGTCCATGTGGCCCCATCTCCAGACCTGGTACCGCCTAGCTTAGCCTCATCCCCTGACCTGTTACCACTAGCTGTGACCCACTCCCCCGGCCTGGTACCCCCCAGCTGTGACCCCACCCCGGACTGGTAGTCCCCATGTTGCCCCATCCCCTGTTCTGGTACCGCCACCGTCACCGCATTCCCCCCCGGTCTGGTACCCGCCCCCAGTGTGGCCCCTTCTCCAGCATGGTACCACCAGCTTGTACCCTATCCCCCGGCCTGGTACCACCACCAGCTGGACCCCCATTCCCCAAACCTGGTTAGCCCAGTCTGAGACCCCATCTCCATACCTGGTACACACCCAGCTGTGACCATCCTCTTGCCTCATACTGCCACGCTGTCCCACTCGCCTGACTGGACTGCCCGGTGTGTCCACTCGCCTGACCTGGTACTGCCCACAGTCTGTGATCCCTCGCCTGACCTGGTACTTGCCCAGCCACTGTCTCCCTCCTTCCCAAGTAATCACCCACACTGAGGCAGTTCCCTGTACCCACTGCCACATGCCCACAGATCCAGCTCTTAAGAGATGCACTCCAAGTGGATGTAAAATCAACTCATCATTCAACACAGGTCTTCTCAGAGACCTTGAATGAAAGAGATAAGTAGAAACCGATCATAATTCCGTACAAGAGATTGTTATTTATAAAAATGGCAGATACCCTCACAAACACCAAGTTAAAGGCATTGCGCGCCCGAAGGCTGGGTGAACAGACACCGGGCCCTTCGTTCCCCGTCAGAGTTCTCCAGACAGCGTCACGTCCAATGATGTTGTTTTGGGGAAAGAAAGAGGAAGAAGACAACATATCACCTGCCCCAGCTCACTGCTTACAAACCCGTTTCTGGACATTGAACAGACCTCGTGGCTCACAGGATGAGCTGGATTTTTGCGTCCATTCTCCATTCTCTCATTTACAAGATTTGCACATATGCACAATTTGGTTTTTTGTATTTATGTTTCCCCTATATGGGGAGTCCTGTAAGAAAGTCTCTCTGATGGAGCAGCACCCCAGAATTTACATGGGTTGTATCATTTTTACATTATCATTTTCACCAATTTTTCTCTCTGTCACAAAGTTATATATTATTTATTTAAAGGATTGTTGGGCTTTGATTTTTTCTTATATATTTAAAAACATAGTGTATATATCATACAGTAAATAATACTTATTTCATATTAAGATTGGTAAGCTCTTCGGGGCAAGGTACTCCTGTTTCTAGTGTTACTTTTATGTCTGAGCGCGTATTCCCGTTATGTTTATATTAATTATGTCCCGTGTATGCCGCTTGACGCGCTGTGTACATAGAGGCGCTATATAAATAAGAGCATACATACATTAAGAAAACGTAGCATTGCTCCATTGTTTCAATTGTATATACTGTATACTGACACTTTGTCATCTGTTACAGTTACAAACAAAGCAAAGAAAACCGCAGGTTTACTCATCGCGCCGCATAAATGAGCCGAACGTTTTCTTGAATCTAAAAAAAAATAAGTTGAGCTCAATTGTTGCTACTACTGCCTGGAATGTCAGATATGCTAAATACATTCTAATTATTCATGTATACAAATCTCTATGCATAAATCAGTTGACAAGCAAAATATTTACATGAAATCTAAGCTAATAACTTAAAAATTGACAAGATGTTAATTTTATTTGCTTTTGGTAATAGCTGAAATAAAATGTCTGACAGAACTCGGGATAATATCTCTGATGTTTGCATTACTTACTTCCAGTCTCCTAGCATCTATTCCCGCCCCAGCGGGAAAACAAGATCGCTATTTCTACTTGACAGCATGGTAAAAGTAACAGAAAAAACCCCTGTAACTTGGAAACATTAGGTGTTTTTTCAGAGCTGAACGAGATTGGTACTGCACTGCGACCAACTCAGTGACGAAACATTGTTTTCTAACACACTGATAAAGAGTAAATTCATGGAAATGTTGCAAATATTGTTCTTGGTGACAATGCAATGGGTACACAGATTGTGCCGTACATTCTATATGGATTTATCTTGTATGATTTTTGGATATATATGTTAGTATGCATTATATAGCATTCAAAGTTACAACCAATTGACTTGAGGTGAGGACCTCCCATGCTCCCACCCTGCAAAGTGCACTAAAATTCCATGTCGACTCAGCTGTCCACCCTGTCCAGGTGGGAACACTGAGGAAGCTCCAGGTAGATACATTCGGGTGCTGAGGGGAGGTGTGCCTAGGAGTAGAGAGGGCGGATAAATGTGTGGATTTGGGTCTGCCTCGGATCGTCCAGTTCCTTGATCCACGGATTTCCACAGATCAGTCTCAAAAAGGCAAATCCATAATTCGGATTTTTTGGAACTTCTCTCTCTCAACACAATATGAATCCGAGCTTGGATCCTTTAAAAATCCATCCGGATGTATTCAATGAGGTATCCGAATGGAATCCGCTCTGCTTTTTTTAGTACCCAATATGCAAACGATTTTGGTTGGGGGGCGGGTTTGTTCTAGACAATCTGCAGAATTCTGGACACGGATTTGGACGGGTTTGCCCACCTCAGTTGGGGGTGATGACACATGACAGTCTCCTGCCCCAATGTCAAAGTGATATCTGATGTTCTTTTATAGTTCTACCTTCTTGGCCACTGCTTCTTTAACGTGGAAGCGTGTACATGGTAAGGCTGTGGGGTCCCGCTGGCTAACTGCAGCGCCCGCTGTGGTGCGCGGACGCTGAGACGAGAGCCCTCCCCTCAATGGCCCGGGCCCCTGTGCGAGGGGAGCGCCGCCGCTGCGGCGAGAGTTTCCTGCTCTCAATAGAATAGATATTCTTATCTAGATATTTCTCAATAGAATTCTATTGAGAGCAGGACTCGCGGACGGAGCGCTAAGCCCACGCCGCCCGGCGTCTCGCAATGAGGGGCGAACCTGCCGGGTGACGTCATGCGCCGCGCCCCCGTCACTCCCCCGCCACGCCCCCTCGGTCTCTTTCCTGCAGCTCACTGCAGACCGGGGAATCGGCTGCACGCCGCCGCCAGTCTCGCGCGGGCGCCGCGTGCACCTGAGGTACTGGGGCCTCAGCCTAATAGACTGCATATGCTCTCCCCTCCTATCCGTACTAACCGTTCTCTCTCTTTGTCCACTTGGAATCTGTGTCACAATAAAATATGGCCATGGAATTCATTATACAGTATAATTCCAAATGAACGCTGATATATTTATTTATTGGTGTGCTGCAATGGCTGCCGATGTCTTACTTACGCATTACTAACTGTACAGTTTTGATAGCTTGCCTCTAGTCGGCACATTCAAAGTTCTTCTCTCATTACTTGTTATAGGTATTACTGAAAAAACAGATCCGTGGCACTCTCCATCCTCTATCACTGTTCTCACCCTAGGGTAGTTTTCTCTCAGTGTACTACTACCTCATTCATAAATAAATGTAACCGGTTATATCACCATCTCTCTCAGTGTTGAGCAATAAGAATTCAATTAATGTTATTAAACATGTTCAATTATTGTTTGGTTTCCTACATTATTCGTACATGCTCTGCATCTTTCACACTCCAGTAGAAAATCTGATTATTATACGGGAAGGTGAAAAAGGAGTTGTCAAATGTTCAGAAGAATACAACTAAAACCGAATAATGATACACACACCTACAACACTACATCTGCACTACATCTGTACTAATTGCTCATCGCGGACAGTAATGGCATTTACAACTAGGAATCTAGATGTAGTCAATGAATGTTCTTAGCATGTGTAGTTCACAAGCACAGCTGTCCGCTTACACATGCAGGCAGGCATTTTTTGTATTTTGCGCATGATGTTGATGATTCTATGCTATCTATACTGGCTATATACTGCCGTATATTACTGCCAGCATTTTAACATTAAATCTTATAGAAAAGTCCTGTGATGATTGTTACTACTAGCTACTCCGCATATCTTCGTTATCAACGACTTGCCAATCGGAATCGGTTCTCATCTGGATAACTGTAAATGCACAATACAGATTAACACATATTGGGGATCTGTTTTGATGTTTCCTACATATCATTGATGTCCGTCCCTTTTTGATTAACTCTTTGTTCTGGAACTTTTTCTGAATTAAGTGCTTAGTTATACTGGAATGAATGTGGAAAGGACTACCGTACATCGGGATATAGTTATGTGTGATATCTGCTATATACATTTCTAACTTTACTAATGTACTATTCACATGAACACACGTTTCCGTATTTCATTATAAAATTGCTCTTGTAATTGGACAAGGAATTATTAAAGAGAATGCTAATTTGGTTTAAAGTTTACAAAATACAAACTATCAATTCCTTGATATAAACAATCAGTGACCTTCGTGTTGTATTCCGCCAATATCCTAGAGTGCTATAACAATAAAGGACCTTTGTTCTACAACCAAAGTACTATATAGATTCAAAGAAGCAGGGGGGGCGGGGAGGTGGGGGAGCGTGGGGAGGAGAGTGAGCGTTTAACGCTATTACGTAACAATCCATGTACAGTACAATGACCTATCAAACTTACTTCACAGGTTGATGCTCTAATTGCCTGACAAAATTGTACACTTTCAGCTTTGCAAAGCAAATTATAATCAGAGCTCCAAATTAAGTTGACTCGTGGCAGAAAAAATGAATGCTATCATCCGCCGGCAAGGGAAAACAGGAGGAGTATCAACTAGATGATATCAAGGATCGAGGAAATGAAAATGATTCATAAGTGCTATGGGTTTTTGATAATGGCGAAGTGACACAGTTAAGTACGGCTTCAAAATAACAATATTATTAAAAAAGATGATAGACCTAACAAGGCATAAAAACCACTGAAACCTTTTATTCTGTGCTTGTTAAGGTGAAAGCTGGCAATGTTCTAAGAACAGTAGTGTTAGCACGTGCGAGTATGTAGTCAGTTAACCCTCGCTCTGCTTATAAATATTTTCTGTAGAGTGTGTGGAGACAATGAGAACGTAAAAAGGGTACGGTGACCCAAAAATAAAACGGTACTACGATGAGGTTATGAGAAAAAAAGTGATACGTTCCATGTTCTCGCCCGCAGTAGCAGATGTGTCAGACAAAAACGTGTCACAAAGTGAGTTCACCAAATGTTAAGCATTTGCACTTTCTGGGAATAAACGATACAAACTAAATGAGAGCATTGTGCTCCTATCGGGTCCCGTCTCTTCTGAAGCAGCCCGGTACAAGATGGGGGTGACAACAAAAAAAAAAGATAAAAAAGAAAACTGTGAATCCCAATTTATATTGATTTGAGATTAATGATGGTATTTCCATGGATTTCTATCCTATTACTACGTCACAGAAGGTGGAATGTCCCCAAGTCGATGCACTAAGCCTACAGGAGGCATGTTATGGGAAGAGTGCAATTATTGTAATTGTGTGTTTGTGTTGATGTCAGGGAGGTATGTCTCTCTATTCCAGAGCAGCCCTCCTCCTGCACGCCGTCACGTGCCATGGGCGAGCCCGACGTTATAATGATGCCCACATAGTCAGCATGGATGATGTTTGGACATGAGAATGTGAAGTCATGGTACTTTGCTACGCTGCGAGATGAGGGCCGCATCTGAGCCTATGGCTTCGGCAAAAAGTGAAGTCCGCCAACTGATGTATTATGATGACTTGTCAAGTACAGAAGAAGATAGGAGTAGAACGTTTTATCCCTTGCGGTCAGATTGGTGGCACGCAACTGAATGATTACTTTTCGGGCCTTCTGCTGGCTCTTGAAAGAGTTATACAAGTGAGTGATCAGTAGTGAATAGTAATTATGAGTAAAAAATCACTTTTATCAAATTATATAACAGATTTTTACAAAGTCTGCTCAGATATTGGAAAATGCAAAGATTGCATCATGTTTTAATAGAACAGTTTGAAAATGCGCTGTTTCAAGTAACACATAACCAGGATAATTGTTCAGAAGCAGATAAGAAGGAATGTGCGATGTATACCATGGTTTCCTGCACTAGATTGGTTGTAGGTTTTGATAACTTTTTGTTCGAGACAGATATTAGGGTTCTACATAGATATATATGTATGCTCCCGGGCCCTCGAACATCCGCTACCCGTCAGAGGGCGGTGCGGCTGCGCGGACAGCCGAAGCGGCGACCCGCCGCACTCTCGGAGGTAGGGGGGTGACGAACAGGGAGTCGCACGGTGCTCCGAGGCTCTCTGACAGTCAGCCCGGCTATGGCAGGCGGGCTCTGCCATGGTGTACTTCGGTTATCGAGTGGTCAGGTGAGATGGGCATTGCATTTGGGCGGCGAATCAGAGGCAATTGCGCTAGCGTCAGTAATCGCGGTGCTTTGCCAACAACTAGCACTCCAGGAAGGCATTTGGAAGGTGCTTATCTGATCCACATTGTAGCTCAGTGAGCGTCACCAGCAATGACGTCCCAGGGGGTCCAATAGGGCATGGTAAGTTCTCCCTGCTCTCAGGGATTGATACATTGCGCTGGTCGAAAGGCCCACATTAGTTCAGGACCAGGAAGAACTAGGGGTAGAGGTGTTCGTGCAGGTGGGTCTGTGACCCCTCGGCCCCAGTAGGTTCCTGAGCCACATAAAACAGCTTTGTTGTGCTATAGGACACCGGCCCTAGGTAGGGACTCTCACCCTTATTGTTTGATAATAGGTATGGAAACTAGTGTTAAGCAACTTCATGCAGCCCTGCGAGGTGGGTTTTTGGGCTCCAAAAGCATCAACAGACACAGAGGGACTTACGGTGTAATTATCCACCGCCGATTCACCCACATGTGGAGGTATGGGACGTCGGACTGGAAAGGATCCATGTTGGTAGTGCTGCAGAGAACCCGGTAGTGCCGGAGCCCAGGGAGCAAGTCATCATTCTACGAAGTGCACCAACAACTGTACAGCAACGCTAAGACAAAGCATTCGCCTGAAAAGGGGGTGGTGTATTACTTGCGTGAGACCTTACGTGGTAGTGTGGCCAAGGGCCCTGTATAGTACAAGTTGACATCGGTGTTAGCAAATGGGGTACACGGGGTTGTGGGTAGGATATACTTTACAACAAGAGCAAGTAATGTTTGATCATTATAGAGTATGAAGTTTCTTATTGCCTTGTTGTAGAAACATGCACCATTCTGTTTTTATAACAGTGAGTTGTTTATTGTGTTGGTCCCTGAGAGGGACTCCTCCCACCCGTAGGTGTAGGGATCCTCTCCACGTGAGAAGCATTGCACCCACGAGATCTTGTGATATACTATACTATATATATATCATGGTACCCAAGGCTCTCATTCAGAGGCTTAGGTCTCCTGATGGCCACACAGGTAAATGAACGCACCAAGCGCTCTGTTTTCAACCAAGGAAAATACTGTTACATTCGAGGCGCTGCTAGATCAGACCTGGGGTACCCCTATTTCCGTGTATTAAATCTGTCCGATTCGATTTCCCATCACGTACGTGCCATCAAAGCAAGAGGTAAATCACTTGCCTTAGCGTTGCCGTCATTCCCCAAGGCGCGTTGGTTTGTGCAGTGGCGGATGTATCCAATGATCAGGACTATTCGCAGGTGCGTCATGACAAGAGAATTGTGCCGTGACTGGCACCCGCGCCTGTGGGTGGTAGACTTTAAACTTGACTGGTGGCGGCAGTGGGACTAGCCTACCTGTTTGGCCCACTCGAACGTGACATATGCTCAGAGTCGTTTCCCCAATTATTAAACTACCCGAGCCCTTCCGAGAGACTGACTCATGATATATCCTATGCCCAGGTTCCCGACAAACCTTCCAACCATCAGTACTTTGGCCATTCCCACTTGCTCACACAGTGGTGAGAAGTACTGTTACAGGTTGGGAGGCCTCCCAAGGTCTCTCTTCATCACCCCGATTCGCTTTAGTAGGGACACCCCAGCTGGGCTGGGAGCTACCCCTCATCCTTGAATATGACTATACCCCAACTAGGGGAAGTCGTATAAGCCGCTCGTCTCAATCACAGAACATACGCGGATAACGAAACGTTTTTTATCGGAATTCTTACCTTGACCGTCCTTCAGGGAAGAATAAGGGGGATTAGAGACATGGCGGAAAACAGTACCCTCCAGTATACAGGAAGTGGGTCTCATGCTACGAACCACAAGACAGAGTGATTGGTTGAGTGTCTCCGAGCCCAGGCTTCCAATGGACGGCAACATCCCGTTGTGATGGATGGAGAATAGTTAACAGCACAGGAAACGGTGAAATTCTACTCAGCTCCTATACAGGTGAAGTAGAAGTACGGAACGAGGATGAGCTGATGGCACATTGGTTGCGAATGGCTCTTTCACAAAAAGAAGGAGAGGATTTGGTGTCTGCACTTCGTCCGCCGCAAGAATTACAAGCTGGCTTGGGGAACCTCCTGTGCAAAAACATTGTTTCAGTCGCTGAGGACGGGAGCAAGTTGGTGGGGGGGTACCAATAAACCGCTACTAAAGAGGTTCGTTCCCCTGAGAGAGTCGCATAGCGCCGAACGTGCGTTTGGTGGCCTTTGAGTATCATTTCATCCAGCCTTTTTACTGACAGAAGAGCAGATCGCTATAGCAAGTCCCTGGAATAGCCAGCATTTTGTTGGATTCAACATTGCATGCGAGTGAGCCCTGCGCGGGTTGGGAGATTGCGCGTTAGATGTGTCTCCGACCCGCGTGACGTACATCCGGGCGTTGACGCAGTTTCGGACCGCGAGCGGGGGGCGCCTTCGTGGGAGCGGAAGAGCAAGTCTGCCTCTACCTTAGACTGTGATCACCTGCGGGGGAATTCAGTATAACAGGACACGCATCCAGCAATCACCCACTCCGCCGGATCATCTTTAATCCCTATATCTGGCGCCATATCCTGAGGACGATTGGTAAGTAGACGGATTCCGATTTTTGCACAACACGGATCCTGAATCTTGCTCGCCATTCAGTTGGAATTTTATTTTTTCATTAAATTGATTGATATGTAGCGCTCACATGGTTATTGTTGTTATGTCTGATTTCGTCTACGTGTTCAATGTTTTAACAACCATATTTTGTACAATCTATGATCTTGTTCTTTCTGTCTCCCCTGATTCATCATATGTTTGTGCTCGAGGACCCTGACTAGTCCACTGGACTTGATTGTCATCATTGGATATCTTGAGCCATCCATTGCCAGCTTTTAATTTTAGTCCGCACTATTTGGACTAGTAAGCGCCGGTGTGTCATGTATTGTTTCTTTTAAGCCCAACCCCATAGCTATAGTGATGCGGGAAGCATAAACGATTCACTGCTTTATAGCCCCTAGTACATGGAATTACCTGGACATCAGATAGATCACAAGACTGGTGCAGCTAACCATTGTCATGATGCCAAAGACCAAGGAATCCTCAAGAGTTGACGCCTCGCGGTCGCGTAATAACAAGAACCAAAGGGTAAGAAAATCTTAAGCAACTGAGGGATGGGAGTTGACACACAGGTCGCCCTGAGGATCGGGAAGGGTCCGTACCCTTCGAGAAGCCGTCACCCACGATACAAAGGACATTCGACCTTCCGCAATGAGTGTGGTACTCTATGGCTTCGGACAGAAGGTCCAGTTTCTCCAGGAAAGTCCACAGAGAAGAATCGACCCAAATAAAAAAACCCCAGGGTAAGGGAAGTGCTTTCTGCTTAGGTTCAATGATCTGCCGTCTTACGAGAGTGCCGAGTATCTCGCACTCACTACGGTCTTTCCGTACACCAACTTCACTCAGACACCACAGGTAGATATTTTGAGAGCACTCTACGGCGTGAATTGAACTCACAAATGTGAACCATTTCTAATTCACGGACGCTACCATTATCATTCCCGACAAGGAGACGCGTGCCGAGTCAGAACGATTTAATGGACCTTTTGGACATGTTGTCTTGAACACTACAGGTGCTCAGAAGACTGAAAGGAGTCGACCGTGGAGGCTCCCTGGGCCACGCGTACAATTGTTCCCATCCCGCACGTCAACTGTGATTCTGCTGACATACTTCTCCTATATTTTGGAACGTAGAGGAGGCGAGATCTGCCCTGGATGTATCGTCTTTTGAAGCTCTGACGGAGTGGGATACAACAATGCTACCATTCAAATATGTCGAGAGAGCAAAGTGACAGGTTTGCCCAATCATGGGCTATCGAACAGCGGCAGCAAGTCTACAGCTAAGCTGATGGCCGACAAATAAATGAAACAATCACGACCAGTAAGTCAAAATGCGGAAGCTTCGTTCCTGGGGACGCTTTGGTTTGTGTTGTGCTTCGCAAATCTGGGAGTCCCAAGGAAACATAAGTGGCTGACCGTTGATGAGATGGTGTATATGATGGTACAGTCACGATTGCCTGGGCCTCACCGGGTCTGCTATGAATGATCAATCAGAGTACTGAAAGGCCGTAAGTAAGGTCTGGCATCGTAATCATCTCTCTCTCCCCATCGATTCCACAGGTGTGAGGATGATGAAGCAGAAAATATGGCCACACCGAGAACAGGTAGACCAGATTCATCAGAGTGGTAAAGACTGTTACCCTAATAATACCAATGTCTGAAATCTCTCTGATGGATTTCCTATGTAAGGCGGGCCCTATCAAAGGGGACCTCATCTCCTACAAAGGGGATCTCCCAGAGAGCTACGGGTTATTAAGCCCCGTAGGCCAACGCCTACTAAGGTGGCTTCCATGCGGGCGCAGCCTTTGGATCTCACAAAGCCGTGCTTTATGCCAACAAAACTTGAGACTCGTTCTTCACGAGAGACTATTGTTTCTCCCCTCAAGGGAAGAGCTGAGCCTCGCAGGACTGTACATATTACTCCCATGGGAATTCTGAAGGAACAGCGGATCCGAAGGACGCCAAAGAGTAGTGAGGTACCCTCTCAAATCGGGTAACCAAGATCAGTTGGGGCACCCCACATGAGGCCCGCAGTGTGGTGTACTCGTACCAAAATACATCTGTAATTGTTGAATTGTCACAGAACTGATGTCTACATCGTTTAAAAAAGCCATTCGATGTGTTAAGTTGTTGTATCTCTAATTGATATGCATTTTTATTAAGTTCTCTGTTAATAGTTCTTAAGTTGTGGCAAGCCGAGGATCGTTTTTTGGGGGGGGGTTTTTTAACAGGGGGAGTTGTTAGCCCTGGACCCCCGCTTTACTTGCTCTCCGGGAGCAAAAGGGCGAGTGCCGCCGGAGCCAAGTCGACGGACCGCTGGCACTTCTGGAGGGTTGGGGTCATCGAACAGGGAGCGCTACGGTTGCTCGGAAGGCTCCCGGCGGCCCCGGCAGTGCAGGGCGCCGCCATGTTTGTACTCTGCGCATGGCAGTGCAAGCTAGATCGGCGTGCGATACGCGAGCATTGCGCATGCGTGCAGTGACGCGCGTACCACACTAGCCTTACCAGTGAAGGGTCTTGGAAGGGATACATGTCCCATGCGCCCAGGGCGCACCACATGACTCCAGGGGGCTCGGCAATAGGGCTTGGAGTTGTCCTTCTCTCACTGGTGATGAACATTTCGCTGCAGAGCCCGCACGTTAGTTCATGACCAGGAAGACAAGGGGTAGGAGGTGAGTGCAGGGGTCTGTGACCCACTTGCATTAAGCTGCAGTCCACCAGTCCCCAGTAGGTCTTGAAGCCACTTAACAGCATGGTTGTGCTATGGGGGACAGGCCCTAGGTAGGGACTCTGCCCCATTATCTGTTTGATAGTCAGGGACACAGGATAAGCATGCAGCCCCTCGAGTGTGGGTTCTGGCTCATAGAACACCACCAAAGACATCAGACACTTACGGTGATATTATCCACGCCGTATTCACCCCACGTGGTGGAGGATGATGAGTGGATCTTCTGGACGGAATCTCCTGTCGTAGTGATCTGCGGAACCCGGAGGTCAGAGCCCCGGGCAGGGATCATTGCTACAAGTGCACAACACTGTACAGCAATGCAAGAAGCATGCCTAACGGAGGTGGGTGTATCACTTGGGACACGTCTGGTAGATGTGGCCCAGGGCCGGCTGGTATAGACAGTTGTGGACACGGATTGGTTGTGGGGGTAACACGGTGGTTGGGTAGGATAATATTTATCAGACGTAGAGCAAGTATTGTTGTGATTCATATAGATATAAAGTATATATTTGTTTGTGTTCCGTTAAAGACCATTCTGATTATTACCAGTGACTTGTTTATTGTGTTAGGTCCTGAGAGGGACTACTCCGCTCCGTCGGGAACCCTCCCAGGTGGAGGCGTTGCACCCGAGATATTTGTTGTATGTACCCGGCAGCTTCTTCATGCAGAGTAGGGCTTAGGCTCTGAGGCCACACAGTGTAAGATGACACCAGTAGGGTCTGTATCAACAGGGGAATACCCGTTGTTTAAATAGCTTCATAGTAGTAATGAGGGTTGAAAAAAAGCATACATACATCAAGGATTCACACACCTGACTGGGTTGCATACATTTGTAGATGACAAATACGTATCCTTAATCCGCGTACAATTAGTATTGATCCAAAGGAAAGGCAATTGAAAAAACCCAGTCAGTGACATCATCCAATGATATCTCGTGAAGGGGAAAATTAAATCCCTTCCTTCTGACTCTAGTATGTGTCATGACAGATTACCACCCCAGTAATCAAATCCTTCCCATGGTACTTTTTATATTTGGTTATCCTGTAGACCTGTTCCTTTCTAAAAAGATGTCTAACCTTTTTTTGAAGATTTATTGTATCGCCATACGTCTCCATGTGTATTAATTCCACATGTTAATGCCCTTACTGTAGAGCCCCCTTTCCTTTTGGTTGCTGTGTGAAATCTTCTTTCCCCTCCAACCTGAAAGGCTGCCCCTTTATCATTGTAACTGGCCCTTGAGATGAATAGTTTATTTCGAAACGCCCTTGTATTGTCCGCGAAGAATATTTGTACAGTATATAGTAGGCAATCCCCTCTTAGCTGTCTCTTTTCTAATGTAAACCAATTTAATTTAGCGACCTCCTCTTAATAATCAGATTTTCCATCCCCTTTATTAATTTGTTGACTTTTCTTGCACTCCTCTCTAGTTCCATAATGTCCTTTTTTTATGAGTTGGTTTGCCGAAAATTGTACTCCATATCAAGGTGTGGTCTACTAATTCTAATGCTTTATTAGGGGCATAATTATGTTTACTTTCCCTTCCATCCATTCCCCGCTTCATGTAAGATAAGATCTCGTTTGCCTTTGCAGCTACTGCATAACTTTGGGCACTATTGCTAGCCCTGCTATCTAAAGCATCTCCTAAATCCTTCTCCATCAGGATTCCCCAAATTTATCCCCTTTATTAAAGGTCATTAATAACAAGTAAAAAGCACAAGTTGACCACATCATCGTCATTAGGCCGCGCTTGTAGGCTGGTGACCCAGGCTGCAGTCACTGAAAAATCTAATTGAAATGACTTCGAGGATCGCGACCCATCATGTTTTGACGCGACGTTGCGTGCTGTCACCGTCACTATAACCAGCATACCCTGATCTAAATTCCACCTTACCACCTCCTCAAAGAAAATAATAAGGTTAGTTTTTGGCATGATCTGTCTTCATAATCCATGCTGACTATTACTATAATTTAGTTTTTTCCATTAGGTATTCCTGAATTTATCCTGTCTATTAAACCTCAAGTACGGTAAGCTTTCCCACTATTGAAATCAGCCTGCAGCTGTATTCCCATTTTGGATCTAGCTCCCTTTTAAATATAGGCACTACTCTCTTTAAGACAATCTTGTGGTACTACTGAGGCCTGGGAAATTGAGTCCTTGAATATTAAATGTAATGGTTTAGCAATTACTGAACTTAGCTCTTTAAGAACTCTCAATGTATGCCATCAGGACTGTGCTTTATTTACTTTGAATGTTTATTAAGCGCCTATGAATGCTTCCTCATTAACCAATTGTTCATTAAAATAGAGGTTGTGGCTTCCTCCTGTGGCACAATTTTGGCAATTGATTCCTCCCTGGTAAACACAGAGGCAAATAATTTGTTTAAAGCTCAAGTTCAGCTCCGTTTTTTTTTTTTTATTGTTGTTTTTACTTTAATATTTCATCTGGGCATCCCTACTTACCAAAGAACTCTGCATAGCTGGCCGGTCATTCGGTCTCCTTCTTTTGATCGGCAAAAGTTGGCGACAACTTTAGATCTGGGGAATGTAATGGGTTGCTATAGGGACAAGGCATGCTTGTTAAAATAGAATACAGAAAATTGGTCTTCTCAAAGTTGTTGTTTTTTTAAAACAGAAAATGCTAAAATATTTTTTCTTGTACTACAAACTGATTTATTAAAAAAAAAACATCCCATGCAGGAAATAAAAATTAAAGTTCACTTGTACTGCAGGTTTAATTAACCTCTGCTTTGTTTCTTTATACATCTTCATTAATCTGCCTGCCCTCTCAACACTGAAAGGCCTATATTTATTTTCTGATTTTGTTTGTTCTTATTGTACTTAAAGCAAGAACTTTATATAGGTTTTGACCTTACTTTCTATGCAATCTTTTAATTATCATTATCCATTTTTGTATTTGATGCCCCTTGCAAGTTTGTTAGCATTCACATATACATAAATATACTTACCAAAAATGAGATGAACTATAATCTCTGTTCCTTCTGACTTAAAGTATCTAGGCGCCTTCCTCTTCTTGTCCATTTCCTCCCTACCGGTTAGTTAGCCCCATTGGTTTTCAAACTAATCATAATTCTTGTAGTATTATCACACTTATGACAAGTCAAGAAAACAGACCGAACATATGCCAAAAAAAACGCCACGCGGAAAGCCACGATACTGAATGCGCTGGTGCAAGAGAAGATTAGATACTCACACAGCTTTGAATACCAACGTTTGGTGAGTAGTTGAGCATTTTTTTTACTTGTTTACATCTTAAAGCAGACTACAATACAAGAGCCTTGTTACACTTGTGATTTTCTGTTCTAGGAATCGTTGAAGTGGAAGGAGCTCATTTCTACCATCTGGCTCATCAGATCTCCTCAATCTCCAGAGATTGATTCTATCCTCATTTGATTATATATATAGTGTTACTTCTGGGCATTTATTATCCTTTAGACATAATACACAGAAGTAGACAGTGGAGTGTTAGCATTTAAGAATGTAAAATAGATCTCCCTTATATATCAATCCACTTTGTGCGTAGGCACCAGCGAGTAAAGCATTTTACCACTCTATATATATTTCTTTTATTTAACTGTTAAAATTGGGGGCCCCAATCCTCCATTTTAACTGTTTCTTTCTAAATATCCTGCAGAATACTTTTATGTATAAAAAACAAAAACCCCAACATTTTATGCGGACCAAACTTATCTCATTAATTTTACTATATTTATGTTTTTCTGAGTATTCCCTTAAAAATAAAAAAACTAATAATAATAGATTTTTTGTAATAAAATTAGTCAAAACATTGCAGGAATCACACAGATATAATCAGTTATCAGTTTCATTACGATGTGTTCCCCAACAAACTAGAACGACATTTGTCAGGAATTCACCTAACCCCCTTTTTTAAGATATCAACTAAAAAATAAATGGATGAATGGTTAGCGACTTTGGCAATTGAATTGTTGTCAACAGAATTCACAAGTCTACACCTGACTGTATGTCATCACTAATTATCGCCTGATTTTCAACTTAATATGGCAATCCAAGGTTTTCACTTATGTATAATGTTTTTGTCCTCTTCTGGCAATATTTTAGTTTTTGTTGATAGTTCTATCAAGACTTCATATATTTCTGATGCCTGCATTTAACCTTTGTTTGAACACTTTAATAACAACAGTGCTACCGTTTGTTAGAATAATAGTCCTAATGATTACGGCGCTGTAGTTCCCAGTAACCGTTCATGTACAATATCTCATTTCAATTGTTTTTTTTTTTTTATTTCCCTTCGCTGAAATCAGTGACCTCACCAAAGGTCTTCCAAGCTACATTATCAAAGAAAAACAGAACAAAAGTAAATGTTGTTCTACAACTCTAGTATCGGTGTATAAATGGCAGGGGTGCCGGGGGTGCAGAGGCATTGCAGTGGGGCGCGGCGGTGCGGGGGTCAGGGGAGGTTCAGGGTAGTGGCAGGGGAGTGCAGGGGAGTGTAGGGAGTTGAGGGGTGCCTGCCGCCCTCCCCCTCCCAGCCCCCTCCCTCTCCCTCTCAGCCCCCTGCCCTATCCCTCCCAGCCCCCTCCCCCCTCCCTCCCAAGCCCCCCCTCCCTCCCATCCCCCCTGCCCGCCTCCCTCCCAGCCCCATCCCTCTCCCTCCCGCCCGCCCAGCCCCCTCACCGCCCCCTCCCTCTCCCTCCCACCCCTCCCCCTCCCTCCCAGCCCCCTCCCCTCCCTCCCAGCCCGCCTCCCGCTCCGCCCAGCCCCCTCCCCCCAAGCCCCCTCCCCCTCCCCTCCCTCCCAGCCCCCTCCCTCCTCCTCCCAGCCCCGGGTTTTGGCGGTGCGCCGGGGGCAGCACAAGCATGATGAGGATGCGCATCGTTTTGTGTGTGTGTGTGGTGTGTGCGTTGTGGTGTGGTGTGTGTGTGGGTGTGGTGTGTTTGTGGTTTTGTGTGTGTGTTGTGCATGTGGGTGTGTGGTGTGTGTGTGTGTGTGTGTGTGTGTGGGTTGTGTGTGTGTGGTGGGTGGGTGTTTGTTGTGAGTGGCCACCTACCAGTGCAGCATCAGCTGTAAGCAGGGAAATCCCGTACCCTGTGCTTCTCCTTTCCTGGACGGCCAGCTACTAGTGCAGGGAGAGCTGAGAGATACTCCCCCCCCATACCTGTCTGACCTCTAGGTACCTAAGCAGAGTCTGAGGCAAGTATACTACCAGGACGGTGCTGCTGCAGAGTTACTAACCTCCATTCTATCAGGGAATACCTACCCTCCCTATCCTGGCTGTCCACTGTTTATCCCATACTCTGCAACTGCATCAGCCTGACAATACTCATAACTGGGTCTAAAAGGGTTTTTCATTCAGCCCTTGCTCACTTGAATCTATAAAGACTATCTGGAATTTATATATGGCTCCAAAACGCCCCCTCTTTATCTAGATGCTGGGTCACTTAGACCTAATATTCACATGTACATTGTTGTAGTTAAATTACAGGGCAGTCTGAACAATACTTTGGTGAGTGCCCAATTTAATTTACAGGCCAATGTGAACAATATTGTATTGATTGCTGCTAATAACAGCACTAATATTTTTCCACTTTGAGTGATCTATGCTACAGTAGACTATACCTCCATTGTTATATGCCCTATGCGTTTTTAACAATTTTTGTGCCCCATTGTTTTTATCTTGTTAGAAATAAAAAATTATTTGAACCATATCACTAATACACTTTCATAGGGGTTACCTCGAGGTTTTTTTATTACACTGTTCACAACAGTATTTCAAGTGCATTTCTGAGTCTCAAGACTGATACCATTTCCAAACAAATGAGATCTGAGAGCGCATGTAATTGGGGTTTCTATACTTTCCCTGTCTTTGGGGAAAGAGACCTCTTTTTATGCTATTGCCACTACCCTAGTGCACCCAGATTATATGTAAGACTAAGAGTGAGCGGGTGGTCTTTTTTGTTTATACCCTCTGTGTGGTGGCAACGTCTTCCGGCATCTTCCCCTGCAACCACTGCGTCAAATGATGCCGCGTTGCCATAACAACAGGAACGGCACGTGACGTAACAGAATCACGTGACACATATTATAATATAACAAGATGCTACTTTACGTCAAAGTCATGCGGCACATGTTGTCATGGCAACTTGACGCCGCGTGACGTTGTGACGCGCGCTGCCTTATTGAAGTGATTTGCAGGGGGAGATGCCGGGAGGACGCCAGAGGTAAGGGCTCTATTTTTTTTAAAAAAATCTCCGGGTTGGCCTTCAGTCGAAGGTGGCAACCCTGTGTGTGTGTGTGTGTGTGTGTGTGTGTGTGTGTGTGTGTGTGTGTGTGTGTGTGTGTGCGTTGGTGTGGGTGTGTGGTGTGGGGGTGTGTGTGTGTGTGTGTGTAAACAGGCTTGGTGGGGGGTGGGTGTGAAAAACGGGCAGGTGGGGGGGGGGGGGGTGTGAAAAACGGGTCGTGTGAGGGGGGTGGTGCTGTGACATGTGAGGGGGGGGGCGCTGACATGTGAGGGGGGTGGGCTGTGACATGTGAGGGGCGGTGCTGACATGTGAGGGGGGGCTGGGCTGCTGACATGTGAGGGGCAGGGGTGGGGGAGAGAGTGATGTGAGGTGCAGGGGGGTGAGAGAGTGATGTGAGGTGCAGGGGGGAGAGAGTGATGTGAGGTGCAGGGGGGGGAGATACTGATGTGAGTTGCAGGGGGGGGAGAGAGTGATGTGAGTTGCAGGGGGAGGGTGGAGAGTTGATGTGAGTTGCAAGGGGAGGGTGTGATGTGATGTGAGTGCAGGGGGGAGGGAGAGAGTGTCATATTGAGGGAAGGGGGAAAGAGTGTCATATTGAGGGGGGGGGAGAAGAGTGTCATTGAGGGAAGGGGGGGAGAGTGTCATGTTGAGGGGATGGATGAGTGAGAGTGTCATATTGAGGGGAGGGGAGGAGAGTCATATTGAGGGGAGGTGGAGAGTGTGTCATATTGAGGGGAGGGGGAGAGTGTCATATTGAGGGGAGGGGGAGAGAGTGTCATTAAGGGGAGGGGGAGAGAGTGTCATATTGAGGGAAGAGAGACATGGGGGGGATGCTGACTTGTGAGGGGGGATGCTGACATGGAATGGGCTGGGGGATGTGGAGGGGGGTATTGTATGTTTGATGTGGAGGGGGTATTGTGTGTTTGATGTGGAGGGGGGTATTGTGAAGATGGGGGTATGAGAGATAGAGGGGGAGTATCGTAAAGATTGATAGTGAGGGGTTCTGGGGGAGATATGAGGATGATGATGATGAGAGGTGCTGGAGGAGAGATGATGATGATGATGATGATTTAACCCGTGCGGCCCAATTTTTTTTTCCTTGGAGCAGTTCGGCCCTTTTCACTTTACGAGTTGGGCAGGCCTGCTTTACATGCTTCACAGGATGGTCAGAAAACACATAGATGTATATAAAAGAGAAATCATTCTGCAAGTGCAATGGGACATCCTCCACCGTCAGGATCAAATCTCACGGGATTATATTCAATGATACAGAGATGTTCAGTGCCAGATATCAGGCAATAGACACAACATCTACTGGAACGCACTATAACAGATGTGTGTCCCTCGGAGTGTAACAGTATCCAACCCACGATGCTTAGTAGGGAGAGATGAATTAGGTGAGGAATAACATCGTTTGATCCAGGCTAATATTTTCCTCCTGTGGATTTTTTTCTGCTGTGTAAAATACATGGAGTTATTAAATCAATCCTAGATAGTTACTCATTACTTAAGTACTCAACCTGATATAAAAGCTTAACAGATATAAGGGTAATTTGAGCTACAAAGAAGGATGCATTTCTTTATTAGAATAGAGCAGAGATTAAAGCATTCCTAAGCCTTCCGGATCCTGTGTTAGAAAATGCAGTGTACAAGGATCAGTACCTGACTAGTAGCCCCGAGCCCCCTCCCCCCATTCTTCTCCCTTCCCAACAAAAATGTGCCCCCTTAATATGGTATAATCACAGACACTGAACTGGAGGTTAAGCGGACACAGCTTTATTACCTATAATATTATACACATACATGTAACCCACACCTTACCCTGCCAGTCTCCAAACCTTTTTACAGACCAACAGCACCAAGCTGTGACCCCATCACCCGGCCTGGTACCACGCAGCTGTAACCCACTCCCCCGACCTGGTACCACCCAGCTGTAACCCACTCCCCCAGCCTGGTACCACCCAGCTGCGACCCACTCCCCCAGCCTGGTACCACCCAGCTGTGACCCACTCCCCCGGCCTGGTACCGCCCAGCTGTGACCAACTCCCCCAGCCTGGTACCGCCCAGCTGTGACCCCATCCCCCGGCCTTGTACCACCAAGATGTGACCCCCTCCACCGGCCTGGTACCATCCAGCTGTGACCCCATCCCCCGGCCTGGTACCACCCAGATGTGACCCCCTCCACCGGCCTGGTACCACCCAGATGTGACCCCCTCCACCAGCATGGTACCTTCCAGCTGTGATCCCATCCCCCGACCTGGTTATGCCCAGCTGTGACCCCATCCCCCAGCCTGGTACCGTCCAACTGTGGCCCCATCTCCAGACCTGGTACCGCCTAGCTTTAGCCTCATCCCCTGACCTGTTACCACATAGCTGTGACCCACTCCCCCGGCCTGGTACCACCCAGCTGTGACCCCATCCCCCGGACTGGTAGTCCCCAGATGTTGCCCCATCCCCTGTTCTGGTACCGCCCAGCTGTCACCCCCATTCCCCGGTCTGGTACCGCCCAGCTGTGGCCCCATTCTCCAGCATGGTACCACCCAGCTGTGACCCTATCCCCCGGCCTGGTACCACCCAGCTGTGACCCCCATTCCCCAACCTGGTTATGCCCAGCTGAGACCCCATCTCCAGACCTGGTACAACCCAGCTGTGACCCCATCCTCTTGCCTCATACTGCCCAGCTGTGATCCACTCGCCTGACCTGGTACTGCCCAGGTGTGATCCACTCGCCTGACCTGGTACTGCCCAGCTGTGATCCACTCGCCTGACCTGGTACTGCCCAGCACCTGTCTCCTTCCCAAGTAATCACCCACACTGAGGCAGTTCCCTGTACCCACTGCCCAGCAGATCCAGCTCTTAAGAGATGCACTCACAAAGTGGATGTAAAAATCAAGCTCATCATTCAAGCACAGGTCTTCTCAGAGACCTTGAATGAAAGAGATAAAGTAGAAACCGATCATAATTCCGTACAAGAGATTTTATGTAGTAAAAAATAGAGCAGATACACTCACAAACATCAAAGTTAAAAGGCATTGGCGCCCGAAGGCTGGGTGAACAGACACCGGGCCCTTCGTTCCCCGTCAGAGTTCCTCCAGACAGCGTCACGTCCAATGATGTTGTTTTGGGAAAACAGAAGAGGAAGAAGACAGATCACCTGCCCCAGCTGCACTGCTTACAAAGTCCCGTTCTGGACATTGAACAGACCTGTGGCTCACGGATGAGCTGGATTTTTGCGTCCATTCTCCATTCTCTCATTTACAAGATTTGCACATATTGCACAATTTGAGTTTTTTTGTATTTATGTTTCCCCTATATGGGGAGTCCTGTAAGAAAGTCTCTCTGATGGAGCAGCACCCCAGAATTTAACATGGGTTGTATCATTTATTTACATTATCATTTTTCACCTAATTTTTCTCTGTCACAAAGTTATATATTATTTATTTAAAGGATTGTTGCGCTTTGATTTTTTCTTATATATTTAAACATATGTGTATTTATACATACAGTATATAATACTTATTTCATATTAAGATTGTAAGCTCTTCGGGGCAGGTACTCCTGTTTCTAGTGTTACTTTTATGTCTGAAGCGCGTATTCCCGTTATGTTATATTATAATTATGTCCCGTGTATTGCCGCTGTGACGCGCTGTGTACATAGAGGGCGCTATATAAATAAAGACATACATACATAAAGAAACGTAGCATTGCTCCATTGTTCAATTGTATATACTGTATACTGACACTTTGTCATCTGTTACAGTTACAAAGCAAAGCAAGAAACCGCAGGTTACATCGCGCCGCATAAATGAGCCGAACGTTTTCTTGAAGCTAAAAAAAAATAAGTTGAGCTCAATTGTGCTACCTGCCTGGGATATGTCAGATATGCATAAATACACTTCTAATTATTACATGTATACAAATTCTGTAATGCATAAATCAGTTGACAAGCAAAATATTTACATGAATCTAAGCTAATAACTTAAAAATGACAAAGATGTAATTTTATTTAGCTTTTGGTAATAGCTGAAATAAAATGTCTGACAGAACTCGGGATAATATCTCTGATGTTTGCATTACTTTCCAGTCTCCTAGCATCTAATTCCGCCCCCAGCGGGAAAAAAGATCGCTATTTCTAACTTGACAGCATGGTAAAAGTAACAGAAAAAACCCTGTAACTTGGAAACATTAGGTGTTTTCAGAGCTGAACGAGATTGGTACTGCACTGCGACCAACTCAGTGACGAAACATTGTTTCTAGACACACTGATAAAGAGAAAATCATGGAAATGTTGCAAATATTGTTCTTGGTGACAATGCAATGGGTACAGCAGATGTGCCGTACATATCTATATGTGATTTATCTTTGTTATGATTTTTGGATATATATGTTAGTATGCATTATATAGCATTCAAAGTTACAACCAATGACTTGAGTGAGGACTCCCATGCTCCCACCCTGCAAAGTGCACTAAAAATTCCATGTCGACTCAGCTGTCCACCCTGTCCAGGTGGGAATCACTGAGGAAGCTCCAGGTAGATACATTCGGGTGCTGAGGGGAGGTGTGACTGGGAGTAGAGAAGGGCGGAATAAATGTGTGGATTTGGGTCTGCCTCGGATCGTCCAGTTCCTTTGATCCACGGATTTCCACAGATCAGTCTCAAAAAGGCAAATCCATAATTTCGGATTTTTTGGAAATTCTCTCTCTCAAACAATATGAAATCCGAGCTTGGATCCTTAAAAATCCATCCGGATTGTATTCAATGAGGTATCCGAATGAATCCGCTCTGCTTTTTTAGTACCCAATATGCAAACAGATTTTGGTTGGGGGGGCGGGTTTGTTCTAGACAATCTGCAGAATTCTGGGACACGGATTTGGACGGGTTTGCCCACCTCTAGTTGGGGGTGATGACACATGCAGTCTCCTGCCCCAATGTCAAAGTGATATCTGGATGTTCTTTTATAGTTCTACCTTCTTGGCCACTGCTTCTTTAACGTGGAAGCGTGTACATGGTAAGGGCTGGGTCCCGCTGGCTACTGCAGCGCCCGCTGTGGCGGACGCTGCAGGGACGAGAGCCCTCCCCTCAATGGCGCCGGGCCCGCTGCGAGGGGAGGCCGCAGCGCTGCGGCGAGAGTTGCTCCTGCTCTCAATAGAATAGATATTCTATATCTAGATATTCTCAATAGAATTCTATTGAGAGCAGGACTCGCGACGGAGCGCTAAGCCACGCCGCCCGGCGGTTCAGCCAATGAGGGCGAACCTGCCGGGTGACGTCATGGCCGCGCCCCCGTCACTCCCCCGCCACGCCCCCTCGGTCTCTCTTCCTGCAGCTCACTGCAGACCGGGGAATCGGCTGCACGCGCCGCCAGTCTCGCGGGCGCGCGTGCAGCTGAGGTACTGGGGCCTCAGCCTAAGTAGACTGCATATGCTCTCCCCTCCTATCCGTACTAACCGTTTCTCTCTTGCTTCCACTTGGAATCTGTGTCACAATAAAATATGGCCATGGAATTCATTATACAGTATAATTCCAAAATGTAAACGCTGATATATTTATTTATTGTGTGCTGCAATGGCTCCGATGTTCTTACTTACGCATTTACTAACAGTGTTTTGATAGCTTTGCCTCTAGTCGGCACATTCAAAGTTCTATCTCTCATTACTTGTTATAGGTATTACTGAAAAAACAGATCCGTGGCACTCTCCATCACTCTCTATCACTGTTCTCACCTAGGGTAGTTTTCTCTCAGTGTACTACTACCTCATTCATAAATAATGTAACCGTATATCAGCCATTTCTTCAGTGTTGAGCAATAAGCATATTCAATAATGTTAATTAACATGTTCCATTATTGTATTGTGTTTCCTACATATATTGTACATTGCTCTGCATCTTTTCACCTCCAGTAGAAAAATCTGAATTATACAGGAGGTGAAAAAGGATGTCATAATGTCTCAGAAGAATACAAACTAAACCGAATAATGATTACACACACCTAAACACTACATCTGCACTACATCTGGACTAATCTCTCGCACAGTAATGGCATTTACAATTGGAATCTCTAGATGGTCTAATGAATGTTCTTAGCATGTGTAGTTCACAAGCACAGCATGTCCCGTACACATGCAGGCAGGCATTTTTGTATTTTGGCATGATGTTTGATGATCTACTGCTATATACTGCTATATACTGCTATATACTGCCAGCATTAACATTAAATCTTATAGAAAGTCTGTGATGTTCTAAGTTACTCCGCAATATCTTGCGTTATCACGACTGCCAATGGAATCGGTTGCATCTGTAAACTGAATGCACAATACAGATTACAATATTTGGGGATCTGTTTTGATGTTTCCTACATAATCATTGAATGATCCTTTGTTGATTAACTCTTTTTCTGACTTTTTCTGAATATACATTGCTATATTATACTTGGAATGAATGTGGGAAAGGACACAGTACTCAGGGATATAGTTATGTGTATATCGCTATATACATTTCTAACTTTCTAAGTACATATCAGCAGACAACGTTTCCGTATTTCATTAAAAATTGCTCTTGTAAGTTGACAAGGAATTAAAATGAAAATGCTAATTTGTTTAAAGTTTACAAAATACAAACTATCAATTCTTGATAAACCTCAGGACCTTCGTGTATTCGCCAATATCCTAGAGTTGTATAACAATAAAAGGACTTTGTTCCTACAACCAAAGTATATATAAGGATTCAAAGAAGCAGGGGGGGGGGAGCGGGGAGAAGGAGCGTTTCACGCTATTACTGTAACAATCCAATTACAGTACAATGCCTATCAAACTTAACTTCACAGGTTATAGCTTCTAATTGCCTGACAAAAATTGACACTTCAGTCGCAACAGCATAATATAATCAGAGTCCAAATTAAGTTTGATCGTGGGCAGAAAATGATGCTATCATTCGCCGGCAAGGGAAACAGGAGGAGATCAACTAGAATGATATCAAGGATCAGAAATGAAAATGATTCATTAATGGCTATGGGTTTTTGATAATGGGAATGACACAGTTCAGACGGCTTCAAAATAACACTATTAATTAAAAAAGATGATAGACCTAACAAGGCATAAAAACCACTGAAACCTTTTATTCTGTGCTTGTTAAGGTGAAAGCTGCAATGTTTAAGAACAGACGTGTATGCACGGGGTATGTAGTCAGTTAACTCGCTCTTGCTTATTAAAATATTATTCTGTAGAGTGTGTGGAGACAAGAGAACGTAAAAAGGGACGTGACCAAAAATAAAAGTTACTGAGAAGGATAGGAAGAAAAAAGTGATACGTTCCATGTTCTCGCAGAGATGTGCAGAACTGTCCAAAAGGCATTCACAAAATGTATCATTTTGCACTTTTGGATGAAAACGATACAAAACTAAAATGAAGCATGGCTTCCTATCGAGTCCCGTCTCTTGAAGCAGCCCAGGTACAGATGGGTGACAAACACAAAAAAGAAAAAAAGAAAACTGAGATCCCAATTTATATTTATTTGAATTAATGATGTATTCCATGATTTCTATCCTATACTACAGTATGATCAGAGGTGGATTTCCCACCAGGCAGATGGCACTATAGCCTACAGAGGCATTTATGGGAAGAGGCAATTTGTGTGTGTGTGTGTTGAGAGGGAGTCTTACCTTCTCCAGAGCAGCCCTCCTCCTGCAGCGTCACGTTGCCATGGCGACCCGACGTTAAATGATGCCACAATGTCACATGATGATGTGTTGACATGAGAATGTGACGTCATGACGTTGCTACGCTGCGGAGGAGGGCCGCCTCTGAGCCTATGGTCGGCAAAAAGTGAAGTCCGCCACTGAGTATTATGATGACTTGTCCAGAAAGACAGATAGGAAGTAGAACGTTTAATCCCTTTGCTGTCAGAGGGGCCAGCAACTAATTACTTTTCGGGCCTCTCTGGCTTTGAAAGAGTTAAAGTGAGTATCAGAGTGAAAGAATTATAGGTAAAAAACTATTTATCAAATTATAACAGATTTTTACAAAGTCTGGCTCAGATTGAGAAAATGCAAAGATTGCATCATGTTTCAATAGAAATATTGAGAAATGCAGCTTTTCACTCAACATAACAGGATAATTGTTTCAGAAAGCAGATAGAGGAATGTGGATTATACTCCATGTATTCCCACTTTAGATTGTTTGTAGGTTTTGATAACTTTTTCGAGACCAATATTAGGGTTCTACATAGATATATATGTAGCCCCGGACCCCCGTTACCTCCGCTCTCCGGGGCAAGGGCGAGTGCCGCCGAAGCCAAGCGGCGGACCCGCCGGCACTTCTGGAGGGTGGGGGCCGAACAGGGAGCGCACCGGTGCTCCGGAGGCTCTGCAGCAGCCCGGCAGTGCAGGGCGCCGCCATGTTGTACTTCGCGCATGCGCAGTGCAGATGGAGATGCGGCGGCGATCAGAGGCATTGCGCATGCGCAGTAATCGCGCGTGCCACACTAGCCTACCAGGGAAGGCTCTTGGAAGGGACTACATGTCCCATGAGCTCAGGAGCGCACCACATGACGCCAGGGGGCCAATAGGGCTGGAGTATCTCCCTGCTCTCAGGGATTGATACATTTCACGCGCGAAGCCCACATTAGTCAGGACCAGGAAGAGCTAGGGGTAGGAGGTGAGTGCAGGGGTCTGTGACCCCTAGGCCCCAGTTAGGTCCTGAGCCACATAAACAGCTTGTTGTGCTATAGGGACAGGCCCTAGGTAGGGACTCTGCCCCCTTATCTGTTTGATAGTCAGGGACACAGTGTTAAGCAGTGCAGCCCTGCGAGGTGGGTTCTGGGCTCAAAACGCCATCAAAGACACAGAGACTTACGGTGATATTATCCACGCCGGAATTCACCCCACGTGGTGGAGGATGATGACGTCGGACTGGACGGAATCCCTGTTGTAGTCTGCGGAACCCGGGGTCGGAGCCCAGGGCAAGTATCATTCTACAAGTGCACCAACACTGTACAGCAACGCAAGAAGCACGCCTAAAGGGTGGGGGTATTACTTGGGGACACTTACGTGGTAGTGTGGCCAAGGGCCCTGTATAGTACAGTTGGACACGGTGTAGGGGTACACGGTGGTTGGGTAGGATAATACTTTCAACAAGAGCAAGTATTGTTGTGATTCATATAGAGTATAAGTATTCTTATGTGCTTGTGTTCAGTAAAGACCATTCTGTTTATAACAGTGAGTGTTATTGTGTTAGGTCCTGAGAGGGACTCCTCCCACTCCGTCGGGATCCCTCCCACGTGGAGGCATTGCACCACGAGATATTGTGATATATATATATATATATATATGTACCCCAGGCTCTCCATGCAGAGGCTTAGGCTCCTGAGGGCCACACAGGTAAATGAGCACCAGTAGCGTCTGTATTCACAAGGAAATACCTGTTACATTTGGAGGCGCTGCTGAGATCAGACCTGGGGTACCCTATTCCGTATTAAATTGTCCGATCGAATTTCCATCATGTACGTGCCATCAAAGCAAGAGGTAAATGACTTGGCCTTAGCGTGCCGCATGTCCCCAAGGCGCGTGGTTGCAGTGGCGGGAGTATCCAATGACACGGACTTATTCGCAGTGCGCAGACAAGTAAGAAATTGTCCGTGACTGGCCACCGCCTGGGTGGTAGACTTTAAACTTGATGCTGGCGGCAGGGGGACTACCTACCTCCTGGCCACCGAACGTGACATATGCTCAGAGACTGTTCCCCATGTATTAAACCTACCGGAGCCCTCCGGAGAGGACTGCCTCATGATATATCCCGATGCCCAGGTTCCCGACAAACCGTCCACCAGTACTTGGCCATCCACTGCCCACAGGGTGAGAAGTACTCCTTACAGGGTAGGCCTCCCCAAGGTCTCCTTCACCCCGATCGCTTTAGTAGGAGCCACCAGCTGGGCTGGGAGCTACCCCATCCTTGAATATGACTATACCCCAACTAGTGGAAGCTATAACCATCTCGTCTCAATCACAGAACTACCGGAAACGAAAAGTTTTTTCTGGAATTCTACCGACGCCTTCAGGAGAAGAAGGGATCGAGACATGGCGGGAACATACCCTCCAAGTAATAGCGGAGTGGTCATGCTCCGAAGCCACAAAAGACAGAGATTGGTTGAGTGTCTCCGAGCCCCAGCCTTCCAACTGGTACGGACACATCGTGAAGTGGAAGGAGAAGTTACAGCACAGGAACTGGTGGAAATTCTCACTCAGTCCTATACGGGAGAAGACGACGAGGATGAGCTGATGGCACAGTTCAAGGCTCTTCACCAAAAAGAAGGAGAGGATTTGTCTGCCTTCGTCCGCAAAATACAGCTGTCGTTGGGGAACCTCCTGTGCAAAAACATTGTTTCAGTCGCTGAAGTGGACCGGTACCAACTCAAACAGCTACTAAAGGGTTCGTTCCCCTGAAGAAGTGCGCATGCGCACGAAACGCGTTGGGCCTTTGAGTATCATTCATCAGCTTTTACTGACAGAAGAGCAGATCGCTATAGCAGTCCCTGGAATAGCAGCATTTTTGGATCAACATTGACAGCGAGACCCGGCGAGGTTGGGAGATTCGGAGCGGTGTCCCGCCCCCTGTGACGTACATCCGGGCTGTGACGCAGTTCCGGCCGCGAGCGGAGGGCGCCTCGTGGAGCGGAAGGCAAGTCTGCCTACACTTGCTGAGGAGTCACCTGCGGGGAATCATATACAGGCACGCATCCAGCATCACCCACCGCCGGATCATCTTTAATCCCTATATCTGCGCATATCCTGAGGACTGGCTGTAAGTAGGATTCCGATTTTGCACAACCGGATCCTGAATCTGCTCGCCATCAGTTGCTGAATTTTATTGTGTTCATTAAAATTAATTGATATTAGTCAGCCTACATGTTTATTGTTGTATGTGCCTGTTTGTCTACGTGTTACATGTTTTAACCATATTTTGGTACACTATGATCTTGTTCTTTTGTCTCCCCTGCATATCATTCATTGTTTGCTGCTGAGGAACCTGCTGTCCACTGGACTTGATTGTCATCTATTGGATATCTTGAGCCATCCATTGGACTTTTATTTATCCCACTATTTGGACTCTAAGGCGCCGGTCTGTATTGTTTTTTCTAGCCACCCCATAGCTATAGTGATGCGGGCCGCCCCGATCACTGCTTTACCACCTAGCTACATGGAATTACTGCGACATATCAGAAGACATGAGGTGCAGCTACATTTTCATGATGCCAAAAAGACCAAGGAATCCCTCAAGAGTGACGCCCCGGTCGCCTCAACCCCAAAGGGTAAGAAATCTTCCAACAGGGATGAGGAGGTGACACACAAGTCGCCTGCCGGGAAGGGCCGTACCTTCGAGAGACCGTCACCCACGTACAAAGGACGATTCGACCTCCCAGATGTTGTATGCTATGGCTGCGGACAGAAGGTCCATTTCTCCAGGGAATGCCCAGAGAAAGACGACCCAGAAAAAAAAACCCCAAGTAAGGGAGGCTCTGCTAGGTCAATGATCTGCCGCTTACAGATTGCCGAAGTACTTCGTCCACTACGGTCTTCCGCACCAACTTCACTCAGACCAAGGTAGAGATTTTGAGAGCACTCTGATACGGGAATTGCTCAAAATGCTGAACATTGCTAATTCACGGACGACTCCATATCATCCCGAAGGAGACGCTTTGCCAGAACGATTTAATCGGACCTTATTGGACATGCTTGGAACACTACAGGGTGCTCAGAAGACTGAATGGAGTCGACACGTGGAGGCCCTGGTCCACGCGTACAATTGTTCCCGCCACGAGTCAACTGGATTCTCTCCATACTTCCTTATGTTTGGACGAGAGGCGAGACTGCCAGTGGATGTACGTCTTTGAGTCTCGACGGATGGGATACACAATGCTACCCATTTCAAATATGTGCAGAGACATAAGGACAGTTTGCAACAGGCTTACGAACAGGCTGAGAAGTCTACAGCTAAGCTGAATGCCGACAATAAAAGACAATACGACCATAAGGTCAAATATCGGAAGCTTCGTCCTGGGGACGCTGTGTTGCTTCGCAATCTGGGAGTCCCAAGGAAACATAAATTGGCTGACCGTTGGAGAGATGGTGTATATGAGGTACAGTCACAGATGCCTGGCCTCCCGGTCTATCGAATCAAAGACACTGAAGGCCGGTAAAGGTCTGGCATCGTAATCATCTTCTCCCCATTCCACAAGTGGGAGATGATGAAGCAGAAATACTGGCCACACCGCAGAACAGTGAGCCAGATTCATCAGAGATTGGTCAAGAGACTGTACCTAATAATACCAATGCTGAAATTCCTGAGGATCCTATGGAAGGGCCCTATCAAAGGGACTCTCCCACTAAAGGGGCATCTCCCAGAGGAGCTACGGGTATAGAGCCCCGTAGGCCAACGCCTACTAAGGTGGCTCCAGCGGGCCAGCCTTTGGATCCACAAAGCCCGTGCTTTATGCCAAACTGAGACTGTTCAGAGACATTTCTCCCCTCAAGGGAAGAGGCTGAGCCTCAGGACTGTACATATTACTCCCCAGTGGGAATTGCTGAAGAACAGCTCCGAAGGAGCCAAAGAGTTAGGTACCCTCCAAATCGGGTAACCTAAGATCAAGTTGGGGCACCCCACTATGAGGCTCAGCAGTGGTCTCGTAGCAAAATACAATCTGTAATTGTAATGCTCACAGAACTGTGTAACATCGTTTAAAGCCATTCGATGTGTTAAGTTGTATTCTTATTGATATGCATTTTTATTATATAACTTCTGTATATAGTTGCTTAAGTTGTGGCACAAGCGAGGTCGTTGGGTTTTTTAACAGGGGGAGTGTTTAGCCCTGGACCCCCGTTACCTCCGCTCTCCGGAGCAAGGGCGAGTGCCGCCGGAGCCAAGTAGCGGACCTGCTGGCACTTCTGGAGGGTGGGGGCCGAACAGGGAGCGCTCCGGTGCTCCGGAGGCTCCGCGGCGGCCCGGCAGTGCAGGGCGCCGCCATGTTGTACTCGCGCATGCGCAGTGCAGAAGTAGATGCGGCGGCGATCCGAGGCATTGCGCATGCGCAGTGATCGCGCGTACCACACTAGCCTACCAGGGAAGGGTCTTGGAAGGGACTACATGTCCCATGCGCCCAGGAGCGCACCACATGACGCCAGGGGGCCAATAGGGCTGGAGTATGTCCTTGCTCTCAGGGATTGATACATTTCGCTCGCAGAGCCCACGTTAGTCAGGACCAGGAAGAGCAAGGGGTAGGAGGTGAGTGCAGGGGTCTGTGACCCACTGCATTAGGCCTGCAGCCCCCAGTCCCCAGTTAGGTCTTGAGCCACATTAACAGCATGTTGTGCTATGGGGACAGGCCCTAGGTAGGGACTCTGCCCCATTATCTGTTTGATAGTCAGGGACACAGTGATAAGCAGTGCAGCCCTGCGAGGTGGGTTCTGGGCTCAGAACACCACCAAAGACACAGAGACTTACGGTGATATTATCCACGCCGGAATTCACCCCACGTGGTGGAGGATGATGACGTCGGACTGGACGGAATCCCTGTCGTAGTCTGCGGAACCCGGGGTCAGAGCCCCGGGCAGGTATCATTCTACAAGTGCACCAACACTGTACAGCAATGCAAGAAGCATGCCTAAAGGGCGGGGGTATCACTTGGGGACACTTACGTGGTAGAGTGGCCAAGGGCCCTGTATAGTACAGTTGGACACGGTGTGGGGGTACACGGTGGTTGGGTAGGATAATATTTTCAACGAGAGCAAGTATTGTTGTGATTCATATAGAGTATAAGTATATATTTGTTTGTGTTCCGTAAAGACCATTCTGATTATACCAGTGAGTGTTATTGTGTTAGGTCCTGAGAGGGACTCCTCCCGCTCCGTCGGGATCCCTCCCAGGTGGAGGCGTTGCACCACGAGATATTGTGATATATGTACCCCAGGCTCTCCATGCAGAGGCTTAGGCTCCTGAGGGCCACACAGGTAAATGAGCACCAGTAGGGTCTGTATTCACAGGGAATACCCGTTACATATAGCTTCATAGTAAATGAGGTTGAAAAAAGACATACATACATCAAGTTCAACCTACTGTGTGCTACATTTAGATGACAAATACTGTATCCTATATCCGTACTTACAGTATATTGATCCAAAGGAAGGCAATTAAAAACCCCAGTGACATCATCCAATGATATCTCGTAAGGGGAAAAATAAATTCCTTCCTGACTCTAATAATTGGCAATCAGATTACACCCCAGATCAACATCCTTCCCATGTTTACATATTTGGTTTATCCCTGTATAACCTTTCCTTTCTAAAAAGATGTCTAACCTTTTTTTTGAAGATATTTATTGTATCTGCCATCACAGTCTCCATGGGTAATGAATTCCACATTGTAACTGCCCTTACTGTAGAGAACCCTTTCCTTTGTTGCTGGTGAAATCTTCTTTCCTCCAACCTTAAAGGCTGCCCCTTTATCATTTGTACTGCCCTTGAGATGAATAGTTATTTCGAAAGCTCCTTGTATTGTCCGCGAATATATTTGTACAGTATATAGTTAGCAATCCCCTCTTAGCTGTCTCTTTTCTAATGTAAACCAATTTAATTTAGCTAACCTCTCTTAATAAATCAGATTTTCCATCCCCTTTATTAATTTGTTGACTTTTCTCTGCACTCTCTCTAGTTCCATAATGTCTTTTTTATGAAGTGGTGCCGAAAATTGTACTCCATATTCAAGGTGTGGTCTTACTAATGCTTTATAAAGGGGCATAATTATGTTTACTTCCCTTCCATCCATTCCCCGCTTAATGTAAGATAAGATCTCGTTTGCCTTTGCAGCTACTGCATAACTTTGGGCACTATTGCTAGCCTGCTATCTACAAGCACTCCTAAATCCTTCTCCATCAAGGATTCCCCAAATTTATCCCCATTTAATTAAAGGTCATTAATAAACAAGTTAAAAAGCACTAAGTTGACCACATCATCTGCATTAGGCCGCGCTTGTAGTGCTGGTGACGCCAGGCTGCAGTCACTGGAAAAATCTAATTGAAATGACTTCCAGAGATCGCGACCCATGCATTTGTTTTGACGCGACGTTGCGTCGCTGTCACCGTCACTATAAGCGCAGCCATACCCTGATCTAAATTCCAACTTACCTCCTCAAAGAAAATAATAAGGTTAGTTTGGCATGATCTGTCCTTCATAAATCCATGCTGACTATTACTAATAATTTAGTTTTCCATTAGGTATTCCTGAATATTATCCTGTATTAAACCTTCAAGTACGGTAGCTTTCCCACTATTGAAGTCAGGCTTGCAGGTCTGTAATTCCCCAGTTGTGATCTAGCTCCCTTTTTAAATATAGGCACTACGTCTGCTTTAAGACAATCTTGTGGTACTGAGCCTGTGGAAATTGAGTCCTTGAATATTAAATGTAATGGTTTAGCAATTACTGAACTTAGCTCTTTAAGAACTCTTCAATGTATGCCATCAGGGACATGTGCTTTATTTACTTGAATTTTATTAAGGCGCCTATGAACTGCTTCCTCAGTTAACCAATTGTTCATTAAAATAGAGGTTGTGGCTTCCTCCTGTGGCACAATTTTTGCAATTGATTCCTCCCTGGTAAACACAGAGGCAAATAATTTGTTTAAAGCTCAAGTTCAAGCTCCCGTTTTTTTTTTTTAGTTGTTGTTTTTACTTTAATAGTTTCATCTGGGCAATCTCTACTTACCTAAAGAACTGCATAGCTGCCGGTCAATTCGTTCTCCGTCTATTGATCGGCAAAGTTTGGCGACATCTTTAGATCTGGGGAATGTAAATGGTTGCTATAGGAACAAGCATGCTTGTTAAAATAGAATACAAGAAAATTGGTCTTTCAAAGTTGTTGTTTTTAAAACAGAAAATGCTAAAAGTATTTTTTCTTACTACAAAACTGATTTATTAAAAAAAAAACACACATGCAGGATATTGCTTGTACTGCAGGTTTAATACCTCTGCTTTTTCTTTATCTTCATTAATCTGCCTGCCCATCTCACACTGAAAGTCCTATATTTTATTTTCTGATTTTGTTTGTTATTATGGTACTTAAAGAACTTTTTAGGTTTGACCTTACTTTCTATTGCAATCTTTTATCATTATCCATTTTTGCTAATTTGATTGCCCCTTTGCAAGTTTTTGTTACATTCCTTATAATTCTGATACGATGTCTCTGTCCCTTCTGACTTAAAGTATCTAAGCGCCTTCCTCTTCTTGTCCATTTCCTCCCCTACCTGTTTATTTAGCCACATTGGTTTTGACTTATTTCTTTTATATTTATTACTGACAAGTCAGAAGCCGCATATGCCAAGACAGCCACGCGGAAGCCACGATACGGAAGGCGCTGGTGCAGAGAGAAGATTAGATACTAACACACAGCTTTGAATACCAACGTTTGTGAGTAGTTGAGCATTGTTTTTTACTTTATTACATCCTTAAAGCATACTACAATACAGAGGCCTTGTTAGCAGCTTGTGTTTCTGTTCTAGGAATCGTTGAAGTGGAAGAGCTCATTTCTACCAATCAGCTGCATCAGATCTCATCAGATCTCCAGATGATGGATTCTATCCTCATTTGAGTTTATATTATAGTGTTACTTCTGGGGCATTTATCCTTTAGACATATACACATACAGTAGACAGTGGAGTGTTAGCATTTAAAGAAGTTATATAGATCTCCCTTATATATCAATCCACTTTGTGCGTAGGACACAGCGAGTAGCATTTTAACACTCTATATATATTTCTTTTATTTAACTGTTAAAATTGGGAGCCCACAAATCCTCCATTTTAACTGTTTCTTTTAATATACCTGAAGAATACTTTTATGTATAAAAAACAAAACCCCAACATTTTATGCGGACCAAACTTATTCTCATTTAATATATTTATGTTTTTCTGAGTATTCCCTTAAAAATAAAAAAACTAATAATAATAATATTTTTGTATAAAATTAGGCAACATTGCAGGAATCACACAGATATAAATCATTTATCAGTTTCATTACGAGTGTTCCCCAACAAACTAGAACGACATTTGTCAGGAATTCACCTACCCCTTTTTTTTAATATCACATAAAAATAAATGGATGAATTTGTTAGCGACTTGGCAAATTGAAGTGTTGTCAACAGAATTCACAAGTCTACACCTGACTGTATGTCACTAATTATCGCATGATTATATCACTTAATAATGGCATCCAAGGGTTTCACTTATGTATAATGTTTTTGTCTCTTCTGGCAATATTTTAGTTTTTGTTGATAGTTCTATCAAGACTTCATTATATTTCTGATGCCTGGCATTTACCTTTGTTTGACACACTTTATACACAGGCTACCTGTTGGTTAGGAATAATAGTCCTAATGATTACAGGAGCTGGAGTCCCAGGTAAACCGTTCTATGTAACAATATGCTCATTTCATTTCCACTTCGCTGAAATCAGTGACCTCACAAAAGGGTCTTTCCAAGCTACATTACAAAGAAAAAACAGAAACAAAAGGTAAATGTTGTTCATACTCGAGTATCTGTGTATAAATGCAGGGGGTGCAGGGGGTGCAGAGGAGTGCAGGGGGGCGCAGGCGGTGCAGGGGGTGCAGGGGAGTTCAGGGGAGTGCAGGGGAGTGCAGGGGAGTGTAGGGGAGTGCAGGGGGTGCAGGGGGGTGCAGGGGGTGCAGGGGAGTGCAGGGGGGTGAAGGGGAGTGCAGGCAGTGCAGGGGGGTGAAGGGGGTGCAGGGGAGTGCAAGAGGTGCAGGGGGTGCAGGGGTGTGTGTTATGATGCACGGCTCTATTTGTTCTTTGCACAGTTGTGTCATGTGTGAGAAACAATTCATTACGTGTGCTGCACAATTTTGGACATGCGCCACTTCAGATACGGATGAAATGAAAAGGGGAAATGAATGGTGCAGTGAACCGCACAAGTGATACATCCCATTATAATCTGTGCACCATGTAACTCTCCCCAACTCCTCCTACTGACTCTCCCCAAGGTGCAAGCTGGGGCAGAGACATAGAATGTGATACATCTCATTATAATCTGTGCACCATGTAACTCCTTCCCTACTCTTCCTACTGACTCTCCCCAAGGTGCAAACTGGGACAGAGACGCAGAATGTGATACATCGCAAACAGAAACTCACCAAAGCAAGTAGAGAGACCCCTTTCAAAACTAGCACTCGCCAAATTAGAGATTATGAAAATATTAAAACATAACCTTTAATGGTTGTATAGCTAAAGAGACGCAGAACGTGATACATCTCATTATAATCTGTGCACCATGTAACTCTCCCCAACTCCTCCCACTGACTCTCCCCAAGGTGCAAGCTGGGACAGAGACGCAGAATGTGATACATCTCATTATAATCTGTGCACCATGTAACTCCCCCCAACTCCTCCTACTGACTCTCCCCAACGTGCAAGCTGGGACAGAGACGCAGAATGTGATACATCTCATTATAATCTGTGCACCATGTAACTCCCCCAACTCCTCCTACTGACTCTCCCCAACGTGCAAGCTGGGACAGAGACGCAGAATGTGATACATCTCATTATAATCTGTGCCCCATGTAACTTCCCCCAACTCCTCCTACTGACTCTCCCCAAGGTGCAAGGTGGGGCAAACAACTGATTCTGGCTGTCCCTTCCGCCGGATGGTCCCTGGAATCAACCCCCGGCAAGGGCCCGAGAGTCTATCCTAGCTCTTCCCCTCCTCCCTGGTGGAGCAGGAGGTACTAGGCCCACTCACCTAAGGGAGGGGCTGGAAGGTAGTCAGAGCCGGACTTCACCCTCTCAGCACTAACGAAATGTGGCTGTCCAGCTCCCTTAGTACACAGGAGGATCCAAGGTCTGAGCCCCTGATTAGGCAGGACACAGGCCTTAGCCCGCCCCCCTGTCACTCAAGGAAGCTGTTTACTCAGGGGAAACCCCCGGATAGGTCTTAACACTGCCTGCACTGATACCAGGGCTTACATGTTAGGCAGGGCAGATTCGTAGCCAAAACCAAGACATGGCTACATAAATAAAAATATATACTGTATATGCTTCATTCTTTCCATGTTTCTGCTATTTTCTTGGCTTATTGGAAAGTGAACTGATCTTGTTGAAGATTTTGTAAGGACACTTATCTCCAACTGCTGTCATTTTTTTACTGTGCCTATTGAACTTATTTAAAGTTATTCTTACAAGTGAAATTACTATGCTTCAGAAATGTGATGCAGATAAGAGATTTCTTAATTGTTTCCCGATATGAAGAAATGTAATGTAGTTGTTAAACTAACAAAGATGATTCTGCTGAATACTAGTATATGTATGCCTGCAGTTTATGTATAGGGCATGTGGTATATAAAAATAAATATGCATTATGGGATCTTGGAGGAAATAGCAGAGGTTTACACCACAGAGGCTGTTGTGTTAAATTAACGGAGCAGATGAGATGTAACAGAAATCAGTGTGGAAATGACTCTTGTTTTTAAAGTTGAAAAATATAGTGTCCCTCTGGGACAAAGCTCAATGATGAAAGTTGATATCAGAAGCTACAATAAGTTTAATGGGGTTTTTTTGTGACTAGGCCATATACAGGGAGATGGCCTCCGTCTCCTCATGTGGGACTGTGTATATTAAGCTTTCAAGTGACTATGACAAATTGACCAAGGCTCATTGGTTCATAAAGGATGAATTCTAGTGGTCTCTATATCCAAACTCTCAGTAAGTACATGGAGCCTGAATCTGCTTTCAAGGTTTCTTCCTGAACCATTTGTCATATGTTATCTAAGTAAAGGGCGTAGCTGATTTAAGAAGTACCTATCCAATTCTCTGCCTCTGATGTCTAAATTTAGCATAGGTTGAACTTGATGGACGTACGTCTTTTTTCAACCTCATCTACTATGTAACTATGTACCTATGTAAAAGGTGCATTGATTCATTCCTAGTTAACCTTTCCAGCCTTGTAAGAGTGAAAGATTTTCAGTCATTTTAGCCAAACGTTACATTTGGACCCTGGGTCACCTAGATAAGGACAGCACATTCATCTTTGTTCTCCACCGGCTGTAGAACCACTCAAGATATTCTTATGGGAGACAGAACTGAAATCAAATACCTTTGGATGCCATTTATCTGATCCCCAATTAAAACATAATCTTTTATTCAGCTGTCAGTAAGTGCTGGCCAGGATCAATACAAGGGGAAATGAGAAGTGACACTTCCTGGTGATCCCATATACTAAAGGAAATATATTCCTCCTGTGAAGTCAGCTACAATGAGGCAAACTGGACCCCACCTGTTACCACCTAACAGACAAGTAGAATTTCAGTTTGGCCTACACCAGGAGTGAGCAACTCCAGTCCTGAAGGGCCACCAACAGGTCAGGTTTTCAGGATATCCCTGCTAAAGCACAGGTGGCTCAATCAGTGGTTCAGTTGAAGACTACATCACCTGTGCTGAAGCACGGATATCCTGAAAGCCTGACCTGTTGGTGGCCCACGAGAACTGGAGTTGCTCACTTCTGGCCTACACTCACTCTTGTGCAAATGAGCTACTAAATACATTTTATTTTATACATTTCTACAAATCTTTAATATATGCCATGTAAAATGTTTACAAAACACCTTACACTGTTGTATTTATCTGGTAAATATCTGGTTCATTTTCTGATGCATTTTTCTTTTTGATTTTATGGCAATTAAATAGTTTTGGTTAAGGCAGGAGAGAGAGAGTAAATAATATTAGGCATTAATTTGGAAAGGAAGGTCACAGGAATCAAGCGGTCAGTTACACGGAGAGATGGAGAGACTTTTCTGGACTTTGACCACACCTAAAATGATCTGAAATCTTTGAATAATTTCTGCATATAGATCTTGATTCTTAGCTTTTGGCTATCTCTGTTCTTCGTGGCTTGTGGCTATCTCTGTTCTTCGTGGCTTGTGGCTATCTCTGCTCTTCGTGGCTTGTGGCCCCTGGGAGCTGTTTTTACGGTCAGACAGTATCCCGTTTGATACCATACATATTCTAAGAGTTATTATATTATAACTGATCTAACTCATAGGGGTCTTATTATCAAAAGAGCAACATTGTAACAACTTCATTTACCAACCCCTGAAAAAGGTTTCTGGATTCGGTTATGGATTGTGCAGATAACAACCATTCTGTAGTTTTCTTATCGCGCTTAAAATATTAAAGAAGGCTAGTAATAACTAAAGGTTATATGTAGAGACTCCTAAAAAGAAGAGCGTTAATAGTTACTACTGTTCCCACTTATTAATCTTATTACAGCTCAACCCCGTTATAGCGCGACCCGCTATAACGCGGATCCTCTTATAACGCGGGTTGAGCGTGGACCCCGAATTAAAAAAAAAAAAAATGTAAAGTTTTTTTTTTGCGCACACACTGCACACACTCACTGCACACTGCATACATTCACAGCACACTGCACACTGCACACACTCACAGCACGCTGCACACACTCACAGCACACTGTACACACTCACAGCACACTCTCACAGCACACACACAGCACACTGCACACACACACACACCTACACACTGACACACACACATTCTCACACAGTCAAATACACACAAACACACAGAGACACACTGTCTCTTTAAGGGAGCTTGCTCTCGCAAGACGGAAGCAGAAGCATGAAGCAGAGACAGGGAGAAGAGCTGCCAGATGCCTGGTAAGTGCTGTGTGCTGTTGCCGCTGCCCCACCGGGTCTGGGAACGCTGGGAGAGTTCTCAGCTTTCCCCCTCCGGCGGACAGAGTACCACCACACAAAAAAAAAAAATTAAAAACGGGGTTAAGCTGTATAAAGAAAAGGAGAACAAATCCAAAGTCCCCTCTGCCAGTTCTACTAGTAAATAGCCTGCATGGTTTGTATTGATGGGGGCAAAGAGATTTGATGACGATGTCTGACTAAGTTATCCATCACGCATCGCAAATAGTTCATATAATGCTTTTTGTTTATGGAATTATCCATGCACCATATTTTTCATATCTCGATCCCTTACTGTATGTGTTAGAACCCTTTATTAAATTAACGAAACATTTGGCATTGACATACAAGTGAAGAATTTTGAACCATTGAACTATTAATAATAAGTGAATGGATTTACTGCGTTTGGACAATTGTTCAATAAATATCAGCTTTCTATAAGTTGGAATTATTATGAAAAGTTAATAATTGGTAACAAGGAAGTTAAAAAAAATGATGGGGCTTATTGTATACTGTATCTAATTTCAATGGGGAATTCCATCCTTAAACAGCCCGATCAGCTGCTTCGGTGAATATAGAATCACCCCCAATGGGCGGTCCACATGATCACGCCCGGAGCGGCGATACCTGCCCATGCCTCCTAGCCTTTGTGTCTTACAAAGAAATCACGTCGTCCTCCTTTGATATTTACTTTAGATAGATCTTTCAAGATTTTTTTTACTGTGTTTTGCATTATATGTAGCCGGTAAAGCTGCTGAAAATATATGTTGGCCACAATTTTATAGGCTACCATGATTGTTTTACAATTGATTACATAAATCAACGTTGTTGATAGATGTATAAAATGTACTGTTCGATGAAAACGGAGCTTTATTCTCATCTTAAGTATAATTCTGATCTAATTTAGGAATTTAGAAGAAACGATGATTGTGTAAGCATCCTCTTGGCCTACAGAGAACCACTGGTTCTAATTATATCAAACAAATCAATTACAGAAACAATCCCAGGTGTGATTGCTGTTTTTTTACCTAAATTATTATTTTCTGATAATATAATGAAATCAAAAGTAAGAAAAATGAACCTACAAAGTACATCTCATTTTTAGACAGTCCTCAATGTTATCATAATTTTTAAATACCAGTGCTAGGGATTGGATATGGTAGAATTTTCATGTATACATCAATCGCATCAGATAAAAGATATTGATAAGTCTAGTTAATTTCATATTGAATGTAGAAAAACTAGACATTTTAAATCAGTCATAATTACAAAACTACCTGAATAATTCAATACATGCATACATGAACCCAGTTAAATGTAAAAGAGAAACATTTTGAGTGATGGTTATTTGAAAGGCAAAGCATCAAATATTTTAATTGTGTTTAGCAAGAGTTTAAGTTCACTCTGATAGGCCATCCTGTCTATTCCTGTTTTATAAGCAGAAGACCCTAATAAGTTCTTACTCTGGTAGCCTATCTCTGTTAATATTATTTTAAAATGATAAACGGTAGGATTGACCTTCAAAAGAGATTTAAATGGCCTTATCCTGAAAACAGCCTATCTGTAACCAAATGTGCTGCTCATCCTGCAAGATGTAAAGAAGACAGGATATCAAAGTCAGCAAGTAACTTATAACAGTGGATTTCAAAGTCAGAATCTAATGCAAATCGGAGCATTTGCTCATAGAACTCTCTGGAGCCTAAAGAGATTAGAAGCATTTTCATAGATCATATCTGCATAATCTAATATAGGTAAATTTCGGGAGCAGGGAGGTGTTTTGGTAACAGGGAAATGTTCCTTTTCGAGTAACACAAATATAGACATCTGTACGGTATTGTTCCTCATTACTATGATATCACACTTATAATAAGGCAGAGTTGAAGCATTATTAGTTTTCAATATTCATGGAAATCAGAAGTGTCTGGTAAGATGATTCTTGTATAATGCTGCCACATCTCCTTTAAGCTTACATAACATAATTGACTTTGTCAGAGGACATTTAGGTGTTGTTTGATTTACATCTAGTGTCGGCTTAATGCACCAACGGCACAAGGTTCCACATGTTTAAATATTTCATTTTAAAAGGTGCAATAAACTCGTAACTTCATCAACACCCACCGTTCTCCGACTGGAATGGATTCTGCTGCATTATCTATTACACCCATGACTTGAAGTAAATGAAGTCTTCACCCCTTTTCCTGACAAGAGAACCAATGCTGTCATATTACTTATTACCATCCAGTTCTGCACGGCGCTAATAATATTCTCAGCGTAATATTAGATTGCGGATCTGATTTGCTAAGGTAAAACTTAAATATAAAGGTGAAAAAGGGAGCGACGTGGCGTGTGAGAACAAACACAGAGCTGCTTTGCTGACAGCTTTTGATTTTTAAAAACTAGTGTTTGGATAAAACTGATAATCTAGTACATTTTCTATTTATTGTGATTTATGATACACACAAAATGTAATACATTTCATTTTAACATATGCATTTATAACTCATCCACAATTCGTTATATTGCTCTCTGCAAACCCTCATCAAATCCTAGGGGCAAAACAAGCACAATAGTTTGATACAGTACAATGACATTATTGCATATTCAAAATAATTATTGTAGTTTCAGTTTTAGGGATAAATCAAACATGATACATAGCCCCCAAAAGGTAGACATACCCCTGCTGTGGGGGGCTTATAATGTATGTCTGACTGGTGTATAATTACACATTAAAGCTGAAATAAAGACATATTTACATTAACTAAATGATGATTTAATATTAGGGTTAATTTCCATTGATCACTCAAGACTAACTAATAAACATTACACATAATATAAATACATTTTTAGATGTAGAAGATCTCAAGGATGATTCTTACAATTATCAAGAAGAAGCAAAAGCCAAATATACACTGAAATGTGCATTATCACTTGACCACAAAATTATTTAATATATTATAATCTGATGTACAGTACCTTAAGTTTGAAATCAAATGCAGGCAACCGTTTGTTAAAAGTTTGATCAGGTGAAAAATAAGCATATTAAATCTGATTAAATGTAATTGCATTGTGGTGTAAGGACTGTTCTTCCATCACTTCTTTGATTAAAAAAAGCTATCTGGGCTGTGAGGTAGAAAAGTGAAATGTAACGAGAAAAAACCCTGCAGTTAACCATTTTTATACATTTTTTTAAAAAAAATATTCAAAGTTTTTAAGTTCTTTAGCCCGCCAGAGATCTCTGTTTTGCTTTATATTTAACATAAAAACCAAACAAAGGGAGGACAGTGATCACGCAGCAATACCGGGTGTCACACGGCCATCCCTCATTAACCCTTAGGCGCCTATTCTCATAGCTGCGAAGTGTGACAAACCGCTTCTCAAGAGCCTTTTCCGATGGGATTGGCGTACTTTGCTATGCTGTAAGCCCTTCTTGCATGTCGAATTTGTGTCTAAAAAGCTTTCTTAGAAGCGGTTTCACTCCAGCCCCTGCCAATTTGAGAGATTTGTCAAAAAAGCCTCAAATCCATATATTTTTTTATAAACAAAAACCTGCTATTCTTCGTCGCTCCGTTATGCAAACCGTTTCTAAAAACTCGCATTTATTTTATGCCACCTCAAGGGTGGCGAGATTGGTGTTGCGCGTTACAGTATGTCCTGGGTTCGGCAGAGAGAAAAAACCATATGTCAGACAGCTGATGGAGCTCGCAGCACCACAGGCCATTCTGCTTCTAAGCGATCCGGGAGGTTTGGCTGTTACACCGCGCGCTTTGTCACCTTTTATAGACGCGGTTTAGAACATGCTATTTGCAATAGAGAAGAGGATTTTTCTCACGTTTCATTCTGCTTCTTCTGAACATAATAAAGTCGGAGCTACTAGAATAGGCCCCTTTCAGTGCCAGGAGGTCATGATGGCTGAGTGCCACGGCACGGTGTGGCCACGTAACTACGCTCCATTACGGTCACGTGACTCCTGCAACCATTTTGGAAGAAAGAGAAGAGGTGGGACCCTCGTCCTCCGTTTCCTTACTGTTAAATCCATGGGAACGCAGAATGCGATCTAACCCAGAAAAAAACAGCCCTTTGAGCATGACATCACTACGTCATGGGGAACTTAGAGGGTTAACTGCCGTTCAAGTCCTACCCCGCATGGGTGCTTACAATCATTGACGTCTAGACCGATATATCTTTTGTGTCCATGGAAAGATCTGCTCATACATCGTTACATAGTTACATAGTTACATTGTTACATCGTTACATCGTTACATCGTTACATCGTAGATGATGTTGAAAAAAGACGTACGTCCATCGAGTTCAGCCTATGTTTATCTGCTCATACGAATGATAATCTGAGGAAATAATATACAGAGGAAGCTGCAAAATTCAAAATAATCCAAAAGTGTTCAATACTTGGAAGGCATTTCTTATGTCTTGGAGCTTCTTTGTAAGTAATTGATCGTTCTGAACCCTTGTGAATCCGCGTATCAAGAATTAATCTTAAAATGATCAAATGGATTTGAAATTGTGGAATTGTGATGATAAAATTGTAACATTTATCTTCAATCGGCAAAAATGCCTTTTCTTACAGCTGAAATAAATGGAATTGGTGAAAAGATCACTAGTTCTTTGCTGCTAATTGAATAGTTGGCTGATAATCAAGGCTGGCAGTGGCTAACTAAAGGCATGATAATGCCAGTGCCAGCTTTAGCCCGTTATATTCCCTTATGATCAATTACAAAATAATGTTTTATTACTGAAGCAAGTCATTTTTATGGAAACAATTCTTTAAAAAAATTACTTCTGACAAAATTGTGAGAAGATGAGAATAGAGATTTTAGAAAGATTAATTGTTAGCGTAGTGCTCTTCTGCACTGAAATATTCCATAACAGGAATTATACCAAAAGAAGGAGAGTCATGAAACATTTTTAATGTGACACTTGTATTTTGTTAGCTTTAAGTGCCATCATTAGCTTTGGACTTTGCATTTGCTGCATTAACAGCCATTGTACAGTTAAAAAAGACCCTTTTAAAATGGATTACTTTTTTTTTCATCTACTGTATCACGAACATATATTAAACTGTGTGAGGTGGCAGCATGGGCATTTTTTCCGACTTTGGTGGAGTAACTCAGAGGTATTAAAAGGCATAGGGGCCTATGCACTAAGCAGCGATAAGCCACTTATCGCCACCTTATCGCCAAAAAAAGACTACAGCGATTCAGTAAGCTAAGCCAGTCAGAGTGCTGAGAACGGCCGTCCGGTGCGAGAGGGAACTTCCGTGACGACATCGGAGGCGACCCCACCCGAGCGGAAGATGTCTGTGGCTGCGGAGGATCTTCGTAAGGCGTCGGAGGTGCCTGCTCCCGGCCGAGAGATACATGAGACTGCCTCAGCCCAACAGAGCAGGGAGGATGTATCCGATCCATGGGTTCCCACGGATACAACAGCCCTGCTGAACGACAAGGGTGCTTCAGCCCAGCTGGTTCCCACAGAGGCATCCATCTTGGAGGTACCGGCTGTTACTTCTTTTCCTGTAGATGCCACCACCATTCCGGTGGAACCAGAAGTCGTCATCGAGACTTCGGCTACTGGGGCGAATACGTAAGCTGTGACCTTCACTCCGGTGAGTAAGGCTTAGGCCAACCGTTTCTTGCAGCAGTGCCAGAAGGTCCGAGAGCGTAAGGCTACCAAGGACCTAATTAGCCACAAGGTACTTGCGGTAATGGGCCGAGGTAGGCGCAAAGTGCCTGAGACATTGGGACACATTTCTGAAATTAAGGCCTCATTGGACGTTGCCCAGAATACTGACATTGCCTCAAAACCTACCCAGGACAATAGAGTGTGGGAGGGGTTTGGCGATAATGTACCAGGGAGAATGTCAGATTATGCTGTGCCTTCCAGAGAAGGGTCTTGTAAATCTGGCAGTTCCAGACCACCATCTGTGGGTTTGGTACACGAGGAATGTGTTAATATGCCTGGTTCTATGTGGGAAAGGTAGTACAATGGTAGGATCCAATGTTCCAGGGGTACGTGCCACACATGATAGGACTAGGTTTCTGTTAATACAAAATTACACAGTTGATCCCTAATGGGAAGAGGGGGAGTTTACTCCTGAGGAAACAGCAGAGATCTTTAGGGATCATAGCAGAGATATCAGGTTAGGAATGATACCACCTTCAGGCCTGGAGGTGGTGTAGCAGGAGACCCTATCCAAAGAACCACTATTCTGGGTACTACCAGGACAAGCCTGTGGGCAGAATCTAATTAAGCATAGATGGGCAGATGGCATAGTGGTACTATGCTATAGAAAATGTCACGGATATGATTTTCCTTATGTTCCTGAACCCCAAATGAGAGAGGCAGAGGCTAATAGGGAGAAATGTGTCAGAGATGCAGTATTAGACTACCTGTCTGCCCGCTTTAATGTGGCTTGTTACTGCAATGAGGAGAAGGTATCCTACCTAGTCAGAGTATGCAAAAAGCACAAAAGCAGCGCACTGCCCAGGGATACAGAGGTGTGCCTCCTTGATAAAGCACCTCTGTGTGAAACGCGTTGGAGGATACCTACCTCTTTGTTTGCTATGTTTGATAGATAATAAACAGTTTTTCATTTTTTGATACACCTGTGTCCCTGGGCAGTGCGCTGCTTTTGTGCTTTTTGCATTATTCGGATTACTTGGACTACAACCAGTGGCAGGACACGCCCCAAAGAACGCAGTGGACTCTAGGAGTGGGTAAGATTTTCAAGATTTACTGTACTTCAATGGATCAACTATACTATTACTACTATTTGGGGTGAGTGTGGGACTCATATATTGTTTTCCAATGAGGTACAGCGAAGTGGTTCTTTATCATTTATCTGTTGCCTTCAGGATATCTACATATTCAGAAGTTCTTATTCCACTCACCCAGTAGTTTTACCCACTCCCTCATTGAGATCCTACTGTTGTATATATCATTGATGAACTTTCATATTAGTTCCAGGACTGCTGGAGCACCCTTTACCTCTCTATATTATCTAGTCAGAGTATGGAAGGTAGACAGGAACATCTACATGAATACAGTAGAGTATATTTCAGAGTGGGGCCAGAAGCGTTGCTATTCGGTAACAGTACCGAATGGTGAGGGCTGGATGGTACGCAAACAATCATTATTACTAATGTATGAGTATAGACTCTCCAGTGTAGAGAGGATCCTGTTGTTACTCATGTTATTACCATGTTTTTCTGTGTGTTTTTCCTGTTCACCAATTTATGGAATGTGTATAAAACTGGGAGCCTCAGCGAGGCGCGAGGGTTCCACCAGGGGGAGCATGTAGCCATCTGACCCCTGGCTACTAAATACCTCTGCCTAACATATAAGTCCTGGTACCAGCGCAGGCAGTGTTAGGGTTAATCATTGCTTTTGCTGCAGTAAGTAACTCCCTAGTAGTTACAAGGGGGGTGGGTCCAAGGCTAGGTACTGCCCACATACCAGGGCTAAAACCTGGGACCCTCGCCTTGTAACATAAAGGGGCTGCAGCTCAAGTTAGTCTGTTCTCTCCCCTCTGGGGAAAGAGTAGGTTCTGGTGTGTGTTCTTTAGCCAGGGTATGTAGAGAAGGTAGAGAAGAACCCACTGGGTTCTTCTCTACCTTCTCTACATATTCAGTGTATACCCAGAGCACCGTTCACCGTTCATTTTCTATGAGGCAGCAGCAGGGGCTCCCCTATTACCTTCTTTAGCCAGGGGTCTGGTTCTGTCCCCTCCCTTAGGGGAGTGGGAGCTGATACCCCTTATCCCATCAGGGGGTAAGGGAACTAAGGAGAGACTCATGGGGCCTCAAGCTCCTTGGGTTGGCTCCAGGGACCCAGAAGATATGGCAGCTGGCTCAATTAGTGGCTCAGTAATACTGAGTAATACTGAGCCACTAATTGAGCCAGCTGTGCTGAAGTAGGGCTATCCTGAAAACCTGGACAGTTTGGGGCCCTCGAAGACTGGAGTTGCGCAGGCCTGCTGTATGCTGTGACCCAATAAAGACCATTGTTTTACTCTTGTCTGAGGATGCAGTATATCAGGGGGAGAGAAGGGAGTTTCCTGCAGGGACTGCACCTATCTATGATAGGCCCTGGAGGGTGGAGGGTGGAGGGTGGAGGCACTGCACCAAAGAGAAAGAAGATAATATCCAAAAGCCTTACCTGTTGATCCCCAATACAATTGGCGGACACTCAGAATCCTGAGAGCCTACAGGGGAGAAGTACTACACCAGGTAGTAACCGCCATATCTCCCATAGGGGGCGGGGGGTGTTACACTAGCTAATAATGAGATCATTTTGTTCTAGATGCTAATGGGTTAAATTAAGCAGGAGTAATTACTGCCGCTCCCTATACCTAGTGTTAGAATAGGGGAGGGCTGAGCTATGTTCCCTAATACAGCGGTGCTCAAACGGGGGGCGCACCCCCCTTACTGCGGGGGGGTTTACAGAGGCCCAGGCTGCTACCAGAAGGCACTTAATTTAAGTGCCGGGGAAGCGGCAAAGGCCTCTGTAAAACTCACTTACCTTGGCTCCGGCGGCTTCTTAGACGCGTCAAATGATGCCCGAGGTAACGTGGCATCATAACGGCGACGCCGAGGTAAAAGGGGGGGGGGGGGCGCGGACAGAGGGGAACTCCCGGCAGGGGGGCACAGGGAAAAAAGTTTGCGCACCCTGCCCTAATATATGGATATAGTGCATCCTCTCTGTAGTTTTTAGTTCTGTGTTCTGGGTTTCATTATGTTGTTCTAGATTTGTTCTTTGTTTTTAGTTAATGTTGCAGTTCCCCAAAGGAAATACAGGCATACCCCGCATTAACGTACGCAATGGGACCGGAGCATGTATGTAAAGCGAAAATGTACTTAAAGTGAAGCACTGCCTTTTCCCACTTATTGATGCACGTACTGTACTGCAATCGTTATATACGTGCATAACTGATGTAAATAACGCATGTGTAACAGGCTCTATAGTCTCCCCGCTTGCGCACAGCTTTGGTACAGGTAGGGAGCCGGTATTGCTGTTCAGGACGTGCTGACAGGCGCGTGCGCGAGCTGCCGTTTTTCTATTGGGCGATATGTCCTTACTCGCGAGTGTACTTAAAGTGAGTGTCCTTAAACAGGGGTATGCCTGTAGCTATAGAGGTGTCCAGATTTAGACAAATTGTTGAATTAGGAGGATCCCAGGCTTTGGGAGAACTGGATCACAGGGTATAAAGTAAGGTATGCTCGCCTCTGAAGACCCAAGGTTGTCAGTATACCCTATATACCCTATATAACGTATATAATGGCTGGCGTTCCACTGCTAAATATCACAAGAGTACGGATCCATAGCCAGGAAGGGGATTACATTGGGTGCCTAACACTGGGCAGGATTTGCCTCCCACTCCCCAACATTCTTAGGCATTTGCCTTGGGGGGGAACTGCAAACTTAAATATAACCAAACTAAAAACAAAGAACTAAACTAGAACTACATAACTAAATGCAGAACGAGGAACTGAAGAACTACACAAAGGCTGGACTAATGATATTAGGGGACATATTCCCCCTCCTCTATGCTGGCACCAGGGGCAGGGAGGGGCAGTAATCACTCTTGGTTAACTTAACCCATTGGTATCCAGGACTAACACATGATTATCTAGTATAACATGAGACTACAAGTATGTTCTAGGGCCTCATGCAGTAAGCCCCGATACAAAATTTTCGGCAAGAATAGCGAAAAGGCTTTTTTTGGCCGATTTGCCCTCGCAGTATTCAGTAAGGGCCGAATCCTTCCGATCCCTGCCGAAGCACTGCGAAAGCAAAGCTGCCGATGAGCCTGTGCCGATACAGCCTGGCTCCCGATAAGGCCTTTTCTGCCGATAGATTTTTGCAGCTGAGAGAGACAAGCCGCTCTCTCAGCGCAAACATCGGCAACAAATAAAGTATTTAAAAACAACTTTTACTGATAGTGTACATGTGCAGGGGGTCTTCGGAGCTGAACCGCGTTGGTTTCAGCTCCGGGGACCCCGTGCTCCCCGAGATACCAGAGGCGTGTAACGAGAGGTCAGAGGTGAGATATATGGAGGTGCAGGGGAAGTAACGAGAGGTCAGAGGTGAGATATATAGAGGTGCAGAGGGATATAACGAGAGATCAGAGGTGAGATATATAGAGGTGCAGAGAGATGTAACGAGAGATCAGAGGTGAGATATATGGAGGTGTAGAGGGGTGTAACGAGAGGTCAGAGGTGAGATATATGGGGGTGCAGAGGGGTGTAACGAGAGGTCAGAGGTGAGATATATAGAGGTGCAGAGGGATGTAACGAGAGGTCAGAGGTGAGATATATGGAGGTGCAGGGGAAGTAACGAGAGGTCAGAGGTGAGATATATGGAGATGCAGAGGGATGTAACGAGAGGTCAGAGGTGAGATATATAGAGGTGCAGAGGGATGTAACGAGAGATCAGAGGTGAGATATATGGAGGTGCAGAGGAGTGTAACGAGAGGTCAGAGGTGAGATATATGGAGGTGCAGAGGAGTGTAACGAGAGATCTGAGGTGAGATATATGGAGGTGTGGGGGAAGTAACGAGAGATCAGAGGTGAGATATATTGAGGTGCAGAGGAGTGTAACGAGAGGTCAGAGGTGAGATATATGGAGGTGCAGGGGAAGTAACGAGAGATCAGAGGTGAGATATATGGAGGTGCAGAGGGGTATAACGAGAGGTCAGAGGTGAGATATATAGATGTGCAGAGGGGTGTACCGAGAGATCAGAGGTGAGATATATGGAGGTGCAGAGGCGTGTAACGAGAGATCAGAGGTGAGATATATGGAGGTGCAGGTGAAGTAACAAGAGGTCAGAGGTGAGATATATGGAGGTGCAGGGGAAGTAACGAGAGATCAGAGGTGGGATATATGGAGGTGCAGAGGGATGTAACGAGAGGTCAGAGGTGAGATATAAGAAGGTGCAGGGGAAGAAACGAGAGATCAGAGGTGAGATATATGGAGGTGCAAGAGGAGAGTAAAACGAGAGATCAGAGTGAAGATATATGGGTGCGATGGGTGTCACGAGAGATCAGGTAGGTGAGATATAACGGAGGTGCAATGGGTGGTAACGCGAGATAGAGTTGAATATTATGGAGGTGAGAGGATAGTAACGGAGGTCAGAGGTGAGATATATGGAGGGTGCAGCGGGTGTACCCGAGATCAGAGGTGAGATTATGAGGTGCAGAGGAGTGTACCGAGAGGTCAGAGGTGAGATATATGGATTTTGCAGAGGGGTTACGAGAAGGTCGAGGTGACTAGATGGGAGGTGTCAGAGGGGTGTAACGAGAGGTCAAGGTGAATATATGTAGGTGCAGAGGTGAGATATATGGGACATGGGTTGTACATGAGATCATAGGTGAGATATATTGAGGTGCAGAAGGTGGGTGCCTTTAAAAGAAAGAGAATGTTGTAGCTTCATAGGTGCTCCCCTGGGGGGGCGAGACTGACCTGCGGGGGCGCGGGGTTTTTACAGAGCGAACAATTAGAGCACATTTTCTTTCTAATTGCCAATATAAAAAAAAACCAACAACTCCAAGGCCTAAAAATATAATACAGAATAGGAGCCGTATTTACTAAGGAGTGCTCTACCCATATGCAGATCTTCCCAGCACTAGAGGACCCTAACAACCTCTTCACTTCAATGGTCATAAGGTGAGTAATGGCAGAGCACTGCTTATAAATATTGTGTATCATCCCGTTTGCTGTCATTGTTTATTGTATTCTGATAATGTGGTAATATGTTTCACACATTGTTTGTACTAATGTTACGCGCAACTTGCTCAATTTTCAGTAAGCCCCGTGTGGTAATTACGTCAAACTTTTCTCCTACAAAATTTTTTTCGCCACCTGCCTGCCGATAGCCACTTATCGGGGACTTTTTTAAAAAAATTAACCCGCCTGAATTCAGAGCCCCGATCACTTTTCGGGCTATCGGCAGGCCAGATTTGGAGGTTTTTATGGCCAATCCCCGCCAACTACAGTTGGCAACTTGCTGAAGGGAGGAAGCATAGGCAAGGTCGGACACTTAGAAAAAATCATCCTTTTTTTCCTTTTTTCCTGGCCTTTGATTGAATGCCGGGGGTCGCCGGAGCGGATAACCCGCACCGGAGCCCCCGGCATGGCATCCGAGGCAGGAAAAAGGCATTAAAAAAGAAAAGCCACTTCTTACCTTAGCGGCTTACCCGCTAAGGCAATGAACAAGGGGTTACGCCACCCGTGCCAACAAAACGTTATTGTGGGTAGGGGGGATGGGTGAGGGGTATTTGGCCTGGTGTGATTTTTAGGACTTGCGGGGGGGTTGCGGGGTCACTTAACCCCCGTTCACGACCGTAGCATTAATACCCGCTACGGTCCCTGCAAGGGGTTAGGCCCTCCCGCTACCCACCCGCAAAGCCCCCCCCTCAACTACTACCACCGTTGGTCGCTATACCCCCCGTTTCCCCCACCCCACTAGCCCCAATATTAAAACAATACACACCCCAAAACACACCCAAGCCCCACAATAACTAATAAATAAATAATTTAAGAAATATATATTTCTTATCTATATCCTATATTATATATAATTATATATCTAACCATATTATATATAATATATATATATATATATATATATATATATACAAACCCACCAACACTATACCCCCCTCACATACTACTGTATAGTAATGGGCACAGATGACTATTATCCACAATGTAAATAGTGCATTGTCCTTTTACAATAATACATACACACCAGAAAGACCTTAAATCCCTTTAGCACTCACCCATGTACGGCTGCCACGATGAAGGCCATCCTCATCTTCACTTCATCCATACATTACAATATCTACAAAATCCTTATCATGGTTCCATCCTGCCCATGCCCCATCCGCTCTCTGCCAAACAGACACAATAATTAAAAACATTCTATGGTAATGTCCCCCTAACCCTTATCACCATAACGGTTTTCCGCTACACAACAGTCATTAAGGGGTTACCCAACCATCACACCCACATACACTCTCCCACTAACCCTCCCAACCCTGAGGCCCACCACCCTCACCCACTATCCCATGGGAGTAACTACCAATACCCTTGGGGGCCTATACCCCCATCCCCGCACAGCCATTACATAATGAGCCAATAAATATTATCCACATAGATACATACATTATTTGGCCATTATTAAACACATTCAACAAATAACGGTAATAAGTGATTTAAATTGACTCCGTCCTCAATTAAAGAATCTCCATCGCCAGCATATCTTGGGGTCCGTTGCCCAAATATAATAGCCAAAACCTTTGAATACCAGTAAACATAACCTGAACCCCTTAATCAACCTTATCGGGTTACTAACCTGAAAGGTAATTAAGGGGTGAAGCAGCCTGCACTGCCCTAACAACAGTTTTATGCATAACATCCTCCATTGAAAGAAAAACCAATTGCCTAACCAAATGCCATTTTAATCATTGCACCAATTCTGAGGCTTCACATGCCTCTTAAAAAAACATTGCATTTACAGTGTATACATGTAGCTAAAATACATGTAAACTGCATGTACACAACGCTGAAATCAATATTTAAACAATAAGCAATATGCACTCAAATTGCCATACATCACAAGAAGTATATTATTTAATAAATCCAATTAACTTTAACTCACGCATCAATAATTACCACACATCAATTACAATACATCCCTAAATAATTAAATACCATCCATACACCAATTACACAATGAACTAAAGCGTCTTAACAGAGAACCAACTTTTCAAAACATAGAAAAAAGTACAACCAACAATTACAATATACTAAAGGCACTAAAAGCAAGGCTTTCATAATAACCCTACCTAGCTGTACGGCCTAGAATCCCAAACTTTACATCCTCTCTAATATAAAATACATTTACCTACCCACACGGCATCTATTCAAATACCACAAGGGATTAACATAACAGAATATCAATCCTTTAAAAAATTAACACAGTATCATTTTATTACCCTGTATAGATATATTGTGAATACATACATACATACCTACATACAGTGGCACCAAATGAGATGCTTAAAGTTAAAAAAAAAATGAACACTGAAAAAGCAACAAAAAACAAACAGTTACATTCAAATACAATTTCTTTCTTAAACTTAACCATTACTTGCCCCCCACCTAAACTTTTGCCCCACCCCGCCTCCCGTTGATCAGCTTACTCTACCACGAACCAATCCACGACACCGGGACCCGACAAATCCATCCACGCACACCATCCCACGAAGGAATCCAAGGAACAGGAAACCATGAATACAAAAACATTACAAATTAAACATTAAAATAATACAACATGACAATCAAGGTTGGTTTGTTCTAAGTTTTAATCCATGTGAATCTGTATTAAAATACTTGTTTTCCGGGGGTCCCTTCTTGGCGTCCGGTGGCCCACGCCCAGGTCTCATCTCCTTCAGGAGGAGGTCCTTTCCTCCTCGTCGTCTGTCTTCAAAATGGAGACGCCATAAAGGCTTTTAAAAGAAAGTCCTATGACGCAATTGTCGGTCATATTGGTTCCCACGGCCCTGATGGGGTTGGGCGTGCAAACATTTGTTTTGGCCGATTGTAAAAAAATTGATGACGTCACTTAAAGGCATGAACAGCACACCAATCAGAATGCTTTGCTTCAATTGCCTTTTAGAAAGACACGTCATGAAATTTGGACATCATGGCCCGGAACTCACATGGTAACGGCAGCCAATCAGAGCGTGGGAACTCCATCCCCATCCCTCACACCTCCGTATTATCCACTCTGATCTCTCGTTACGTACAACCAACCTCTCTGCCCCTCCCATATCATCTACCTCTGACTCTCTGTTACAACAAACCCATTGCACCCTCCATGATATCTCACCTCTGATCTCGCTTCGTTCTCTTCCTCTGCACCTCTATATACCAACCTCTGACCCTCTCGTTACAA
>WSYH01000166.1:79192-92388 GCA_036426205.1 Ascaphus truei | reverse complement strand
TGCAGGGGAAGAAACGAGAGATCAGAGGTGAGATATATGGAGGTGCAATGGGGTGTAACAAGAGGTCAGAGGTGAGATATATGGAGGGGCAGAGAGAGGCGTGTAACGAGAGATCAGAGGTGAGCTATATGGAGGTGCTGAGGGATGGGATGGAGTTCCCACGCTCTGATTGGCTGCCGTACCATGTGAGTCCGGCCATGTGTCATTTCATGACGTTTTCTTAAAGGCAATTGAAGCAAAGCCATTCTGATTGGCTGTGCTGTCATTGCCTTTAAGTGACGTCATCAATTTTTTTTACATCGGCCAAAACACATGGTTTTCACGGCCCAATCAGGGCCGTGGGAACCATATGACGACAAATGTGACGTCATAGGCCTTTAAAAGCCTATGGCGTCTCATTTTGAAGACAGACGCCGAGGAGGAAGGACCTCCTCCTGAAGATTGAAGACCTGGGCGTGGCACCGGACGCCAAGAAGACCCCGGAACAAGGTATTTTAATACAGATTCACATGGATTAAAACTAGAACAACCCTTGATTGTCATGTTGTATTATTTTAATGTTTAATTTGGGGGTGTGTATTTTTAATATTGTGGATGTGGGGGGTGGGTGAAAGGGTTATTAGCCCCAACGGTGGTAGTTTAGGCTTAGGCGGGTGGGTAGAGTCGGGAGGCCTTAACCCTCAAGAACCGTAGCGTATTAACTGCTACGTCGTGACGGGGTTAATGCCCCGCAACCCCCCCGCAAGTCCTAAACTCACACCCAGGGCCAAATACCCCCCTCACCCATCCCCGCTACCCACAATAACGCTGGCACGGTGGGTTAACCCCTTCATTGCCTTAGCGGTTAGCCGCTAAGGTAATGAAGTGGCTTTTAAATGCCTTTTTCCTGCCTCGGATGCATGCCGGGGGGCTCCGGTGCGGGTATCAGCTCCGGAGACCCCCGGCATCAATCACAGGCAGGAAAAAGGGCTGATTTTTTCTAAGTGTCGCCCTTGCCGATGCTTCTCCTTCAGCAAGTTGCCAACTTTAGTTGGCGGGCTGGATTGGCCATAAAATCTCCAATCTGGCCTGCCGATTAGCACCGAAAAGCTGATCGGGGCTTACTGAATTCAGGCGGGTTAAAAAAGTCCCGATAAGTGGCTTATCGGCAGGCAGGTGGCGAAAAAAATTTTTTCGGAAGAAAAGTTGACGATAATTCCCACTTATCGGGGCTTACTGAAATTGATGCAAGTGGAGTAACATTAGTACAAACAATGAAACATATTACACATTACTCAGAATACAATAACAATACAGCAAAAGGGATGATACACAATATTTATTAAGCAGTGCTCTGCCATTACTCACCTTCTGACATTGAAGTGAAGAGGTTGTTAGGTGTCCTCTAGTGCTGGAAGATCTGCTATGGTAGAGCACTCCTTAGTAAATACGCTCCCTATTCTGTACTTATATTTTAGGCCTGAGTTGTTGGTTTTTATCATGGCAATTAGAAAATGCTGCTCTAATTGTACGCCTCTGTAAACCCCGCGCCCCCGCAGTCAGTCTCGCCCCCCCAGGTGCGCACCTCTGAGCTACAACATTCTCCTTTCTTTAAAGGCACCACACCCTTCTGCACCTCAATATATCTCACCTCTGATCTCATGTTACACCCCACTGTCCCTCCATATATCTCACCTCTGCACCTACATATATCTCACCTCTGACCTCTCGTTACACCCCTCTGCACCTCCATATATCTCACCTCTGACCTCTCGTTACATCCTCTGCCACATCATATATTCCCAAAAACCCCCCTCTGACTTGTACACCCTCGGCACCCCCATAGATCTCACCTCTGACTTCTTACATCTGCGCGCACCTCCCATAACCTCACCTCTGGATCCACCTCGTACTACACCTGCACCTCCTATATCCACATCACCTCTGATCTCTCGTTACAACCCTGGAAATACCTCCATATATCTTCACCTTGATCTTCGTACCTCTACTCGGCACCTAAATATTATATACCTCGGACTATCGTAAACCCCTCTGCACTACATAGATCTCACTCATCGAATCTCGTTTATTCCCTCACCTTCGTATATCTGCACCTTGACCCTCTCGTAACAGCCTCTGAACCCATATATTACCACCTATGATCCTTTCCGGAGCACTCTTCTCTTTAGACGTACATCAATCCCTTTTCTTTGTTTTTTCCTTGTATTTTTGGGCGTTTTTCCTCCTGTCGTCTATCTTTTTCCCAGTATCTGCCACTCCCGTCCCCTTCCTTGACCTCCCTTTCTAAGCCCTTTATCAACTCTGTTTTTGTGCGGCTCGTACTACCCTGCACCCCATTATATCTCACCTACCCTGGTACATCACTGCCTTGATTACTACCTCGACACTTGTCACCACTCATCACACCCCATATATCTCACCTTGAATCTCGCGTTACAACCCCTCATCCTTCCATAATCTCACCTCTGATCCTCTACGTCAACTTCCCTCTGCAATCTATAGTTATCTCACCTCTGACATCTTCGTTATTTACCCCCTGCACCTCATATATCTCACCTATGATTCTCGTACTTACCCTGCACCTCCAATATATCTCAACTCTGACCTCTCGTTAAAAGCCTCTGCACCTCCAATATATATCACCTCTGATCTCTCGTTACTTCACACCTCCATATATTCACCTCGCTATACGCACTTTGCCCTCCAATATCTCACTTCTGACCTCTTCGTTTACACTCCTCTGCACCTCACATATATCTCACCTGATCTAATCGTTAACACCCTCTCACCTTATATTCTCACCTAGATCTCTCGTTACATCCCTATGTCCTCATATCTCACCTCTGACCTCGTTACTCCCCTGACCTCCATATATCTCACCTTCTGACCTCTTCGTACATCCCTCTGCACCTCTATATATCTCACCTCTGACCTCTCGTACCACCCCTCTGCACCCCACATAATATCTCATCTAGATCCTCTCAGTTACAACCCCTCTACGGGACCTCCTAATATCAACTCTGATCTATCGTTCACACATCTATCGCCTCATATATCTCACCTGATCTCTCGTTATATCCTCTGCACGCATATATCTCACCTCGACCTCTCTTTACTTCCCCTGCACCTCCACTATAATCTCACTCTGACCTCTCGTTACACGCCTCTGCACCTCCATATATCTCACCTCTGACCTCTCGTTACTTCTCCTGCACCTCCATATATCTCACCTCTGACCTCTCGTTACACTCCTCTGCACCTCCATATATCTCACCTCTGACCTCTCGTTACACGCCTCTGCACCTCCATATATCTCACCTCTGACCTCATGTTACATCCCTCTGCACCTCTATATATCTCACCTCTGACCTCTCGTTATACCCCTCTGCATTTTTTACTTACAGCCCTCTCCCATCTGCTGCAAACTCCAGGTGTGCGGTGACCTCCCGTGGCTGCACTTCTAATAATGCACTTTTACTCCTAATGTGTCTGTATGCCTCCCAACGTAACACTTAGATTGTAAGCTCTACCTTTGCTCTATGTTGTCATTTATCTGTTGCACTTATTCCCATTGTTTGTAATTGATTTACATTGCGTTGTCCTTTTGTAAAGCACCGCACACACTGTTGGCGTTATATAAATACCATGAGACATGCATACAAGATTGGTAATGCAGGTGCTGCTCCGCACTTTATAGAGAGAGTCCTTTTACTCATAGGAATGTCCAGTTGGGTTTGAATAGGTTGTAGGTAGCCCAGGAAAAAGTCACATTGCCAGAGATCAATAATAAAAGCCATTGGATGTGGAAATACTATATAGCAAACAAGACCCCGTCAGAACAAAGGGTGATTAACTCCTTCTGTGCTGGAGGGGCAGAAATGCTTTGCACAGCACTGAAGATTTTTTAAAAACATAAATATCTCTTCACTTCTAACAATGAGCTGACCTTGCTGGTAAAACAAATTGCTCAAAAATACTGTTGTCTTTTTCCCTTTAACCTCCTTATTTTGCTTTCCTTTTTTCCCTCTTTCTACAGATTTCAAGGTGATGACAAAAGAGAGAACCGTCTTAGCATTCGTTAATCCCCACTTGACCCACAAAGGGAACGCACACGCATTCACAGTCTCTAATTTAAAAACCATTAGACGGTTCTGCTTGGCGGACCAGATCTAAATATTCTTAAAGGGGTGGTTTAATTTAATCATTACCTTAACAAGCCCCCTTTTAAAATGATGATCTGCCAAATTCAGCGGATTTGTTTGGGAATCTGATCCAATAACTGGCTTTGCACAAAGAGAAGCAGAGCCCAATCTGATTTGGTTCAGAACGGGGTGATAATCAGGAAAATTACTTTGCATATTTAATCACTGTGAAAACACGAGTACAAGCTACTTTCTAGAGATTACCTTTTAAAAAAAAAAAAAAGAAGAAGAAGCTTCCGGCAATTGCAGCAGGAATACCAGATACTTTGACTTAGAAATAATTATTTGGACTTTATAGAAATTGCAGCTTCAAAGACAGCTAGGAGATGAAAATAGTACTACGAAAAATGCAAGGCGCATGAAATATTCATCATGATCCATCTCCTGTTTAGATCAGCTTTCAGCAATTCACAATTCACGGTATAGAGCTTCTAAAAGCAGAAGGTATCAGCAGAACAGGCTACACATTGTACACTAATGTTTGTAAAAAACTGAAAATTAGGTGACCAGAGTAGTAGGATTTTTTCATTTCTGGAGCGAGTAGTCGTATTAGCAGAAATATCAGTGAGATCAGATGACACTTTGCAGTTCAGCAAAAGCATAAAAATAAAAACGTAAAAATATATATTACCTGTTATAAGGTCCATGGCAGAGTGTTAGAAAGCCCGTTATAGAATAAAATATAGCCTGCAATGTCAGTGCGTAGTACTTCAATGAAATAGCACGTTATATAACCTTAACCCATTGCTTAGCATACACAGTTCAATCTGAACTTCACAGGTGAGACGTATACAGTATAGCTGATCTATTAAATGTGCATAAGACAGTGGCACTTATACGCCCGGATACATCAAACTACGGTAAGCCAAAAATGCGCTATTATCGCCAAAAAAGGTGTGTATATTTTTTTTTACATCAACGTTGCACTGCCAAAAATGAATCACTTTTTATCAGGTCCGTGGGAAGTTACCCCGGGGAGGGTAGTTAGTGGTGGCGGAAGAGGTTAACCCCTTCATTGCCTTAGTTATTAATAAAGCACTGCATGGCGCTAAGGTGGGTAACGGGGTAGGTAGTGTAATTTTATGTTGTGGTATTCTGGTCATGAAACCCCTGACTAGTTTGCCCATGGGCTACTAAGGGGTTAATGTGTACTGCAATGTGTTTTAATAACTATTTAATCATTATTTCATGCTGGTTTAGCTTATCTGGCCTATGCATATGTAACGGTATTTCTGGCCCGGCCTGACCCACCCAATCTCACATTGGCCCCTGTGGTCTAACCGGCCCCCATTACAGTGTGGTAGTGTCGGGTGGTGCACCTGTTGGCAACAGGACTCCTGAGTCTCCCGCATGATGGTGTGTGGGGAGGACCCGTCCAGACAGGCAGCTGAGGTAGTGTGCTGAGTCTCACCTAGTTCCAGTGCAGCGCCTCCACCTCATCAGGGTCCCTGCGTCCGCATGGGGATGGTCCTGGTGTGGAACTCCTCGGTGGTGCAACCTCCTGTGTAATCATTGGACTCTCACACACAGGGGTTTCTCTGATCAGCTCCATCTTTATTGTCACGGTGGGCATAGCTGCCCTCCACAATGGGGTGTATTTAGCCGATCATCTCGCCCGTGCTCCCCTTTGATAGGTATGTCACCTAGATGAGGGATTCACTATTCCCGCAGGAATCACTGCCCTGTGCCAGGTCCCTGGACACAGTCTCCCATGGAGTTACTAGAACATAACTGACACTCTAGCAGAACTTGAACTACTCCTCTTAGCCGAACTCCTTCCTCAACTCAGACTTCAGGTAGAACTCCTCAGCAACTAACTATTAGACACAGTGCTGTGCCTTATGTAACTTCTGAGGCTGACACACCTCTGACATCACTAACCATGGAGTCAGAGCATGTGACCAGTCCCATCCATACACAGGGCACCCCACCAGGGTGTGAGGGGAAACCTCCATGATTACTGCTGGCATGCCCACACTTACCAGGCCTTGCTGCGAGCAGGAGAGATGACTGTAGGCATTTTACATGACCGCTACACATATATTGGGCATTATATACATAGAAAGACTAATGCCAGCCTGGTCTCTGATACATTATTTGTGGTATTTCTGCCGGGCATCTCATTCTGATTAATATAGGAACTTGATGGTCGTTAGTAGGAAAACAATTGGTATTTGGTGTCTTTTTCATTAAATCCGATATAAAGTGCTTTATTTTTGTAGTTGCGCCATTGATGTATTACACTCTAAAATAAACGCACTTTTTGCTTCGCATAGTTTGATTTATCCGGATCTAAATGTCCTCTGCATGATGGTTACTCTGTGTCAGTGAGAAGTGTGTGTATATAACACAGACACATGCGCTTGTGGAAATATAGAATAAATGCTTGTGTTTACAGTATTGTATAACTATTAAACAGTCTAATATGAGAATCCAAATAAGGCAAGAAAAAAAACTTTGGGCATCTAATCCCTTTATTTAGAAGCTCGGTTTATTTATTTGATAATACACATGTATTTTGTATAACCCTAAAATGTCTTTCTTCAGCAGAGGGAGAAATAAAGATGGAATTTGCCTCCAAATAAGTTTTGTGAATTTCTGTTAATGTTCCTGCACAAAAATCCAACATCAATATGTTTACCATTTAATCCTTGCATAGACACATCTCCCAGGTAGATACAGAAATCACCCATATATATTTGATATAACACTAAACCCTGCAAAATAACATAGCACTGTCTTCAAATATATCACAACTAGGGTTTTTTTTTTATTGGTTTTCTTTGGTGTCAGTCCACATTGTATTTTTTTTTTATCTTTGCAATAGGGCTTATTTTGTTTCTGAAATACTTGCAATTTTCAGCACCAATCACCAGCAATCTTTTAAAAACGATATATTTAGTATTTTTAATTTTTTTTCAATCCTCCGTTACACTCAGGAGCTAGCATTTTTTTTTAATTCCACACTGGGAATTTAATATGGCCGAGACCATCCACACACATTAAGTAAAGAGTTTGCCATTGTAGACCCCATGGGGGGTGGGGGGAAACAGCTGGTCACAGCATACACATACACATCAGCATTTGTTACTACTTCAGTGTTATTATTGGGGGGCTGTTTGTGATTGGAACATATGAACATATTTAGTTGTACGTCACAGAGCTCCGTGCCTTCTCTCAGAGTAACTACATGTGCCTTTCACATTTGGGAAACTATTTCCTCCCACAAGGGGCAGAAATAGCAGGGGGGGTCGAGCGGGACAGGCGGCCCAGGGTGTAGAAGGTTAGGGGGCGCACAGGCAGGTGTGCGTGGGGGCGGGGGTGAGGGGCGGAGGTGAGCGCGCAATGTTGTTGGCGACAGCGGCAGCAGAGGAGGAGAAGTGAGGCGCAGGGTGCGGCTGCAGTGGGGGGTCCGCCCCAGTGGTCCAACCCAGAAGTCAGTCACATCTTCCGGTGTCAGGACCAGGACGGATCCCCCCTGCTCCACACGGGGACATTAATGGTGGGGGGGTGGGGGTTGAGAGAGACTACTGGTGGGGGAGGTGGTAGTGAGAAAAAGGTGGAAAGAGGGGCATTTTGTGTGTGAGGGAGAAAGGTGGGAGAGAGAAAATGGGGGGAAAGAAAGGGGAGAAAGAGAGAACATGCAAAAGATTTAAAAAAATGACAGGATTGTTTTGCCTCTGTTCTATTAAAAAATATTGGGAGTGATGGGGCAGTTGATGGAATTTGCCATGGGTGCAAAAATGCCCAGATCTTCCTCTACCTGCCACTATATGATTCAATCTTGTAGGTAAAGGTAAGATGAGAACAACTTATAAATAGGGAGGAATTCAAGTCAAACAATTACGATGTTTAGCTTGTCTGAAAACTAACAGGAGATATTCAGATATGAAGCAATTGAAAGTCACTGATTATGGCTGCTTAGTTTCCGCAGCTGAGAGGTTAGCAGCACATGCACAGAACAGATAACTTTCCGTGCTGTTTGCGATACATTGCAGCAGCAGCTGATTGACAGGACAATTTGTCACTCAACTGCAGAGTGCTTAGGAGTCCTCCTCTGCATTATTTTAGGCAGAACAAACGTGACTTGTAATTGTATGGTGCTTATGAACAGTAAAGTCTACAGGTGACTCACACATCTCAGCCACTTTCTTGGACTAACGTTTTATTTTTGTTATCCATACATTAAAACTAATCAGAAAAGTAAAACGCAGAAAAAAAATCGCTTTCCTGGCTGTGTGCGTGGGAGGGAAGGTGTAAACTTGTTACTGAGCTTTAGAGCCTCTGTTTTTATTCCAGAGCTGAAATTATGCTTTCAGGTCTCAACACAGAGTCCTGGCGCTGGCACCTCATGCCGTTATCTTGAAAGCCGCACTTTATAACAACTCCCTCCATCTATCCTTAGCCACTTCACATTAGTCCTTTGCTAAAACCTGAATTATGAAAATGGGTTGTCATTTAATCAGAGTGGCTGTGTAAAAGAATTACTGCACATTCACAGTAAAAAGAAAAGTTTTTTTTTTATTATTTTCACCACTTTCCAGTAAAAAGCTAATTCAGAATAACTCCATTTAACAGCTATTTTATGCTGAAATACAGAACACCTTGGGAAGTCTTTTAGGGTCTTTAAAATCTCTTTATTTATAAGTGATTCATGCTGCATTTGCAGAAAAACCCACAATTAGTGTGGGTCGTACAGACTATCCCTGGGGATAAGTAAAAAAATAATATATGTATACATACATTATATATGTTCTTTTCATCTATTGTTTTGTAATGGACTATACTATAAGAACATTAAAGAAAGGTCAATAACTCGTTTTCTTATATTAACATCTCCCAAAAAGAATGATTTCAATGTAAATGTGCTGGATGTGTTATCAGATGTTGGTTATTCTGTGTAGCGCTGAATGTGATCTGTCCAGAAGAGGAACGGAAGACTGTCCCTCCTATTCCACCCGCATCAATCACTGGGTCAGAATTAACTTCAATTAAACCCCCCCATTATTTGCAGTTAGTGATGTTTATGATTGGAGAAATCTGCCCTTTATTTCAATATTATCTTATAAGCTCAATTTGAAGGTCACACGTAATAATCTTATGCAATCGGCAACATTTTGGAACATGTCCGCGCTGACACCATCAAAAAAAAAAAAAGACAGTCACCCATCTGTAATCGTAATGTTTACCGTTGAAAAGATTGTATACAGGGTTTCTCATTTGTCCAATAGAGGTTCCCCAGACTTGTTAAATTCCTTAGTACTGGTAGAATGATGGGCGTTGTATAATGTTACATAGAGCCGCTGGGTCTGTGCTATCTCTCCCATCCCGTCCTTACTGCTGTCATTGATGTTATGTTGTACTTATTAGGTCTCCTTAACCCTGCTTCCCTGTCTATTGACAACTGCTCCCATTCTCTCTCTCTCAATGGAGACAATATCAAAGTATTTTCTTGGTCCTCATGAAGATGACAGTTTCATGGCCTCTCCAGATTGAATGACAATACTTTGCTCTTCCTGCACTTTTCTAACGTTTGGAGAACATATTATTCAATGGAAGGCAGCTGCTAAAGTTATCAGGTTTTACAGTATAGTTTAGTGTCTTACTCCTAATTCTTACAACGCCAGGATTAACTGCTACACTTACATTTGACACTAAGTGATTCGACTCACACATGCCAGTACCTGTTTCAGCAGGAGTCCACTCTATGACCAGAGTGAGAACCTCCAAGACAACGCTGAGGGATTTCGCTCACATATGCCCGTGTGAGTACCCATAGCCTTATATTGCTATCTCCTACCCCATTGTTCTCACACATTTTTCTTTTGTATATATTTATTATACACTCTGTTGTTTCCTCTTGCATGCGCTCATCTCCACTCCATCTCCACTTACATTTGCACAACAAAACCTAATGCACTCATCCTGTCCCGTCTTGACTACAGAAACCTTCTCCTAGCTGGCATTCCCTATGCCCGCCTGTCCAAACTCCAATCCATCTAAAATGCTGCTACCAAACTCATCTACCTCACCCACCGCTCCTCTTCTGCTCTGCCACTATGCAAATCCCTACACTGGCTTCCCATATCCCCTAGAATAAAATTAAAACCACTAGTTCTGACCTACAGTACTAGCCCTCAATGATGCTGCTCCCACCTTACATCTCAGTCCTCATCCCCAAATATATCCCAAAACGCCCATGACATCCGCCTTTCTTCCTGCCTTATTACCTCCTCTCACTCCCGTCTACAATACATCTCCTGTGCTGCATCCTCTCTCTGAAATTACCTACCACGCACCATCACGTTCTCCCCCAGCACCACGCACCATCACACTCTCCCCAGCACCACGCACCATCACACTCTCCCCCAGCACCACGCACCATCACACTCTCCCGCCAGCAACACGCACCACACACTCTCCCCCCAGCAACGACGCACCATCCACCCGTCTCCCCCCCCCAACACGCACCACGACACCTCTCACCTCCTCCTCCCCAGCACCACGCACCATCCCACTCTCCCCCAGCACCACGCACCTCACCTCCTCCTCCCCCAGCCCACCACGCACCATCAACACTCTCCCCCACACACGCACATCACACTTCTCCCCCAGACCACGCACCCTCATTCTCCCCAGCACCACCGCACCAACGTTCAGCACAGCTACCTCCGCTTCCCCAGCACCCGGCACCAACTTCTGACAACGTTCAACCGCCCGCTCCAAACACAACCAATCACCTCTCCCCCAGCACCACTGAGCACTCAACTCTCCCCCAGCACCACGGCACACTCACGTTCCCCTCCCAGCACCACGCACCATCACCTCTCCTCCTCCCCAGCCACCCGCACCATACGACCTCCTCCCCCAGCACCACGCCCACAACGCATAGAAAAATAAACTGTCATGAAGGAAAAAGAATACACTGACTCCTCCCAGGCAACAACGACCATCACAGCTCAACCCAGCACCACGCACCATCAAATCCCCCCCCCCCAGCACCACGCACCATCACGCTCTCCCCCCAGCACCAGCACCATCACACTCTCCCCCAGCACTACGCACCTCAACTCTCCCCCAGCACCACGCACCCTCCCACTATCCCCCAGACTTCGCACAAATCACGTTCTCCCCCAGCACACGCCCATCACACTCCTCCAACAACTCTCCTCCCCCAGCAACACGCACCCTCCACACTCTCCTTCAACACTCTTCCCCCAGCAACCACGCACCATCACACTCTCTCCCCACTTCCCCTTCCCGTCCCTCCCCCCACCCCTCTCCACCATCACACTCTTCCCCCAGCACCTCCTCCCATCACCCTCTCCCATAACTCCCCCCATCAACTTTCTCCCCATCATGCATCACTCACCATCACACTCAACCACACTTCCCCTCACCTCTCCCCCAGAACTTACGCACACCATCACGTTTCTCGCAATTCAGCACCACGCACCATCACAACAAACACACACCAACCATCAGCCACACAACCCACACCATCACACAGAGCCCTCCCGCCAGCACTAACGCACCATCACCGTTTTTCTCTTCTCCCACCAGCACCACGCCACCATCATCTCTCCTCCTCCTTCCCCATCACCACACGTCACAATGCACACTCTCCCTCCATCACCACGCACCATCACCACGCTCCTTCTTTTCCCCCAGCAAACCATTCAACCATCCCCCCAACACCTCTCCGCCCAGCACCCCACTCCCCTCCCAACCCTCTCCCCCATCACCAACTCACCATCCACCTCTACCCCATCTAACCCATCACCACGCACCATCCACCCTCTCCCCCTCCATAAAACTAACTCACCCTCACATCACTCTCCCCCATCACCACTCCACCCTCCACACTCTCCCTCACTCTCCCCCATACTCTCACCATCACACTCTCTCCCCTCCTCCCCACCACTCAAAACCATCAACCTCTCTCCCCTCCTATCAACTACGCCTATCACACACACTTCCCCCAGCACCAACATCACCATCCCGATCTCGCCCCAGCATCCCTACGTCCCATCACACTCTCCCCGCACGCTCACACTCTACAGCACAGCCCACCAATCCAGCTCTCCCCCCAGCAGCACTCACGCTACCATCACACACTCTCCCCACCTCATCCCGCCTCCCCCCACGCACCCCACGCACTCACCCACACCGCTCTCATCCGTCCCACCATCATACCACGCAATCACGCTCCCCCATACCGCGAACGCATCACTTCTCCTCCAGCCCACGACCATCCGACGCTTTCTATCGAACAGCTCCATCCATCTCCCCCAGCACACGCACCATCAACTCTCCCCCAGCAACCACGCACCATCACGCTCTACCCTCAGCACGCACGCACCACCACCACGCTCCCCAGCAACCGCGGCGACCCATCACGACTCTCCCCCAGCACCACGCAACCATCACTGCTCCTCCCCCAGACCACGCACCCATCAACACTCTCTAACACTCTCCCCCCCATCACCGACGCACCACACGCTCTCTCTCCCCCCCTCACCCACTCCCCCTCACTCTCTCCCTCTCCCCCCCAGCCCCGCTCACTCCATCACTCTCTCCCCCATCACCACTCACCATCACCACTCTCTCCCTCTCCCCATCCCCGAAAAACTCATCCATCACTCTCTCCCACCCCCTCCACCCCTCCCCTTCCTTCTTCCCCCCTCCCCCCCTCACCCTCCCGTTCTCCTCTTCGCCCCATCTCCCCCAGCATCCGCACCATCATTCTCTTCCTCCCCCGCACCACGCACCATCACAACTCTCCCCCGCACCACGCAACCATCACGCTCTCCCCCAGCACCACCACCATCAACCTCTCCCCCAGCCCTACGCACCCGTCCACGCTTTCCCCCAGCAACCACGCACCATCACTTTCTCCTCTCCACCGAGCACAACCACCACCATCATCCAACGCTCGTCCCCTCCCCCAGCACCAACACTCAAACACCATCACACTCTCCCCCCGCACCACGC
>WSYH01000166.1:46935-79184 GCA_036426205.1 Ascaphus truei | reverse complement strand
ACACTCTCCACACAGCAACCACGCCACCATACACGTCTCCCCAGCACACACCAATCACTTCGCAGCCCATCCGCATACGCTCTCCCCCGCACCGCCGTCACCATCACCACTCTCCCCAGCACCGCGCACCATCACACTCCCCCCCAGCACCGCGCACCATCACACTCTCCCCAGCCCAGCAAGCTACATCAACACTCTACCCCAGCACCATCACGCTATCCCACCGCACCACGCCACCATCGACACTCTCCCCAGCACCGCCCATCCGCTCTCCACCAAGCACCACGCACCATCACGTCTCCCCCAGCACCCGACCACACCTCTCCACCCACGATACCTTATCCCTACGCACCCTCACGCGTTCTATCCCAGCAACGCTCCACACACTGCCCCAGCACCACGCACCATCACACTCTCCCCTCAGCACCACGCACCATCACGCTCTCCCCCAGCACCGCGCCACCTCAGCAGCTCCCCCAGGCACCGCGCGACCATCACGCCTCCACCAGCACCACGCCCATCACTACTCATCCCCAGCACCCGCACCATCACACTCTCCCCCAAAGACGGCACCAATCAGCTTCTCCCCCAGCACGCGACCATCACGCTCTCACCCAGCAACGCACCATACGCTCCCCCCAGCACCCGCCACCATCACGCTTCCCCAGCATTCAAGACATTAACCCTCCCTGAAAACCCACCATTTCAAGGATCCGCCATAACATGCCGCCACAGACGATCCCCCAATTCTCCCACACACCTTGTCCTCCAAACCAATTTGGACCAGTGTGCGGTTTTGAACCAACACTCAGCTAACCAACAGGATGGCTGTTTCTACTCAGTGCGGGAATTCACAGGATCAGTCATAAGGAAATAATGATCCGCCGTTCCGCTGTTTTCTGTCATGAAAGAAATGTATATAATATGGGAGGAGGTAGTATACAATAGGGGAGGAGGAAGTATATAAATAGGGGAGGAGAGGAAATATAAAAGGAGGAGGAGAGGAGTTATAATGAAATAGGGGTATAAATGGGGAGGAGTAGGATATAATAGGGAGGAGGAGTAGTATAAATAAGGGGTAGGAGGGAGATATGGGTGAGTAATAATAGGGGGAGGAGTATATAAATAGGAGGAGGAAGGAGTATATAAATAGGGGGAGGAAGGAGGTATTAGTATATAAATATGGGTAGGTTGAGTATATTAATAGGGGGAGGAGTATAGTATAAATCGGTGGAGTAGTGATATAGAATAGGAGGAGGGGAGTATATATCGAGGATATATACTAAGGAGGGAGGAGGGAAGTAATATATAAATAGGGGGAGGAGTATATAAATAGGGGGAGGAGTATATAAATAGGGGGAGGAGAGTATATAAATAGGGGGAGGATGGTATATAAATAGGGGGAGGAGGATTCATAAATAGGAGGAGGAGTATGTAAATAGGAGGAGGGAGGAGTATATAAATAGGAGGAGGGGATAGGGAGGAGGAATAAAAAAGGGGGGGGCATGGTTTAGTAATAGGGGTAGGAGGAGTAATACATCGGGGGGAGGAGTAGGAGTATAAATAGGGGAGGAGGGTATTTATAAATAGGGGGAGGAGGGTATATAAAAGGGGAGGAGGAATATAGGAATATATAAATAGAGGGAGGAGGAGTAAGGTATATAACATAGGGGAGGAGAGAGTATTAACTAGAGGGAGGAGGAGTATATAAATAGGGGTAGGAGGAGTATATATAAATGGAGGAGGAGGAATAATAATGAGGGAGGAGGAATATATAAATAGAGGGAGGAGGAGTTATAAATTGGGGTGGGGAGTATAATAGGAGGAGGAGGTAGAGGAAGTATTAAATAGGAGGAGGGGGGAATATATAATAGGGGAAAGGAGTATATAAATAGGGGTGGAGGAGTAGGAGTATATAATGGAGAGGAGGAGGATATAATAAGGAGGAGGGAATATATAAATGAGGGAGGAGGGAGTAGTATAAAGAGAGGGGAGGAGGGAGAATTAAATAGAGGGAGGAGTATTATAAATAGGGGGAGGAAAGAGTATATAAATAGAGGGAGGAGGATGGGTATTGAGTAATGGGGGAGGAGAAATAGGAGGAGGAGTATGTAAACAGGAGGAGGAGGAGTATATAAATAGGGGGAGGAGGAGTATATAACATAGGGGGAGGAGGAGGATAGTATATAAATAGGGGAGGAGGAGTATATAAATAGGGGAGGAGGAGTATATTAATAGGGGTATAAATAGGGGGAGGAGGAGGATATAAATAGGGAGAGGAGTATAAATAGGAGGAGGAGTATGTAATAGGAGGAGGAGTATATAAATAGGGGGAGGAGGGATACATAGGAGGATGGGAGTTATAAGGGGAGGAGAAGTATATAAATAGGGGGAGGAGGAGTATATAAATAGTGGGAGGAGGAGTATATTAATAGGAGAGGAGTATATAAATAGAGGGAGGAGGAGTATATATTAGGGGGAGGAGGAATATATAAAATAGGGGGAGGATGAGTATATAAATAGGGAGGAGAGAAGGAGGATATAAAATATGGGGGGAGGATGGAGTATATACTTAATAGGGGGAGGAAGGAAATATGAAACGGGGAGGAGGAGATATATAAATAGAGGGAGGAGGGAGTATATAAAAGGGGGGGAGGAGGAGGAAATATAAATAGGGGAGGAGGGAGGAGTATATAATGGGGAGGAGATAGTATATAAATAAGTGGATGGGAGGAGGGTATATAATAGGGGAGGAGGAGTATATAAAAAGGGGGTAGGGGAGGGTAGATAAATAAAGGGGGAGGAGAGTAGTATATAAAAATAGATGGAGGAGGAGTATAAAATAGGGGAGGAGGAGTATATAAAATAGGGGGAGGAGGAGTTATATAAATAGGGGAGAGGGAGTATATTATAAGGGAGAGGAATATACATAAATGGGGGAGAGGAGTATACATAGGGGATAGGGGGAGGAGGAGTATATAAATAGGGGGAGGAGGGGTATATAAATAGGGGGAGGAGTATATAAATAGAGGGAGGAGTATATAAAAAAGGGGGAGGATGAGTATATAAATAGGGGGAGGAGGAATATATACAAAGAGGGAGGAGGAGTATATAAATAGGGGAGGAGGAGTATATAAATAGGGGGAGGAGGAGCATATAAATAGGGAGAGGAGGATATAAATAGGGGGAGGAAGAGTATATAAATAAGGGAGGAGGAGGATATAAATAGGGGGAGGAGGAGCATATAAATAGGGAGGAGGGTATATAAATAAGGGAGGAGTAGTATATAAATAGGGGGAGGATGGTATATAAATAGGGGGAGGAGGAGTATATATATATATATAGAGGGAGGAGGAGTGTGGCAGGACGGCCTGTAGCCGAGGTCAGGCAATAGTCCACATGTGTAGTTTCTGGTTAAAACAAATCTTGAGTGGCTTTATTTCTCCACAGCATAACTAAACATGTGGGCACACTGTCCCTTTAAGGCATAAACAAAACATAGCAAAATAAATCCTGCTCCACATTGGGAGAACTTACTAACACTGCAAGCCTATCATCAGGCTGGCTAATCCATTACCAAACCGTTAACCTATACCAAACAGTCAGGAAACAACAATAGGAACAGTTCTTACCGTGGTTTAGATACTGTATATAGCTGTGAATCCATCTGCATAGCAGCTTGTCTAGGATAGCTCTGAGACAGCCACCTGATTACCAGCAATGACTTCCTTATATCTCATGCTGCTTGTCAGGTGTGTTGGCTCCCTTCTGATTACTCAACCATTCCACCTGGGTTAACCCTCTGAGTGCTGGATGAAGCACTCAGACGTATGTCTCCCATGCATAACTGTTAGTGGCTGACTTCACCCTGTCACAAGGAGTATATAAATAGGGGGAGAAGGAGTATATAAATTGGGGGAGGAGGAGTATATAAATAGGGGGAGGTGGTGTATATAAATAGGGGGAGGAGGAGTATATAAATAGAGGGAGGAGGAGTATATAAATAGGGGGAAGGAGGAGTGTATAAATAGAGGGAGGAGGAGTATATAAATAGGGGTAATCATACTATTAATAAGTCAATTATTATAATAATGACAATTATTTTCAAGGAGGGTTGCATTTATACACATTTTTGTCGGCTAATTAATCTGTCATCGGTTTTCTTTTTTAATCCGACGTCGGATTATTTAAAAGCCGAGAGGAAAATCCAGGAAGGATATATGGATTGGTCCGTTCATTTCTACTAACAGCGAAACTGGACCGCCGGTACCGCTGTGGGACCCTGTGTGTGAATGTTCGTATTTCTTCAAGGTATCATATCTTGTTGGGGGTTAGTATGAACAGTATAACGTTTGTATAAATTGTACATATCTTAGATCCCTCCCTCTAATACCAGGACAAACTGAACAATCAAGAGTGGAATTCACTGGAAAACATTACCCCTTCTTAGCAAATGAATATTTTGAACAGTATATAAAAGCTGGGTAATTTTATCCTTCCAAGTTCCAACCTCCAAATACCATTTTTTAAACATAGACCCTACAAGGGCCGTCAGGGCGAGGAAACAGCAGCTGTTTGTAACTGTTTTATAGGTACAGTAGAATGAATTCTCTATGTTGGAATTGTGTAGTCATACTCTGGATTGTTTTATATTGCAGAACATTAATTTTTTAGTAGGAGGCTTAACATGCTATGTATGCATCGCCAAGGTCAAGTGGATGTCTTTTTGCTGAAAAATAATTAAGTGCATAAAACTTTTCATATAACCGTTTCGTTTTGTTAATAAGCTTTTTAGCCCCAAAGAGATATCAATCATAATTCACAACTTCTTCATATACTTCTTGCTCCAATCCATGGAGGCAGCAGCTTTTAAATGTAGCAGCAGTGGCCAGCAGCTGAACACCATGACGTTTTTATGGAGCCAAGTATGATATAGTGCAATTAATTAATCTTCAGTAGCTTATCAAAATAGGAACAGGCCAAAAACATTAATTTGATCAAACTTGAAGTGTGAAAATTGGTTGTCCATGATCCAGGATAGGGATGTAAAAGAATTACAGCATCATAAAAAGAAATCACAGCCACTTTCCAAAGATATCTAACTTTAATGCTGCAGCTCCGCTTAGCAAGGTACATTGAGGCTATTTGACACATTTTAACATTTGTTTCATAAGGCAAAATGTGTTGAATTTCTTGTCAGATCTAGATCTGATAGCCAGACTTGAACAAGGCAAAAGAGCGACAAACGCTAGAGAAATATCTGTGGTGCAGTGATTAGGGGACGAGGTTCTAAGAAAATACATCATGTTTAATAAGAGCTGCAAAATAAATAAAAAAAACAACTTGATATTTCTACATTAAAAGATGTGAGCAGAATTGTAACAATTTGCTGCATGTCCCTTTATACTGGGGTTTCCAAGGGTCCTACTGGTAAAATCTCCTCCCGTTACCTATAAAACACACAAGAATATCTCAGTCCTGTTACCTCCATGTAGTTCTGAAATAACATCTGCATCTGCTCACGAAGTATGTCAGAGAGGAAAACATTCCACTTCCCTATAATAAAAACAGAATTTTACGGGTGTTTTGTAGGTACCATGGGGGTAACACTTTAAAACTGATTTAGAGGTAATGTCAGGTATGTGTGTGTCTCAGATGCACCCACGGTTATTGTACCTGGTTTCCAGAGAGAAGTGTTCCCAGCTGTGCATGAAACAGCGTTTAGAAGATTCTCTTGTATGTGAAGGGAAATAAAGACCAGGTCAGACTAGGGGGAATGGTGATTTTATTGAAAGGTGAGTTTGTTAGACCCTCCTCCTCAGCCCTAGAAATACGCTGTGAGCTTAGCTGTTGCCCTGTCTGTATAATTCTGAGACACAACAATAAAATAGAAGGATGGTTGTGAAATATAGTTTATCACTTGCTTAGTCCAGAGCCGTTGGAAATCGCAATGAACTAATTTACTGTGTTTTGTTTAAAAGGATGAAAACACCTTTGGTTTAAACACTTAAGAGGGAGATTGGCCACTGCGTGGTCTCGCATTGTGTTCCCATGTTAAGTACCATTGCAACAGTGGCGGTTAGCGCTGTATCACAGTGTGAAACCCCAAACGGCATTTAGGGAATTCTGGCGTAAAGGAGGTCAAGTAAAGTGGGAGAAGTTTGTGGAACCTGCGAGAAACACATAGGCCCAGATGTACTGAAGGTTAAGCAATGCTTTTTAACTCTATTCATTAGGGAGAAGGAGCAGCTCAGTGAGTAAAGACACTGATTGGCACTGAGTGTGAAGCAGGGGAACCTGGGAGAAGGAGCGGCTCAGTGAGTAAAGACACTGACTGGCACTGAGAGTGAAGCAGGGGAACCTGGGAGAAGCAGCGGCTCAGTGAGTAAAGACACTGACTGGCACTGAGTGTGAAGCAGGGGAACCTGGGAGAGGGAGTGGCTCAGTGAGTAAAGACACTGACTGGCACTGAGTGTGAAGCAGGGGAACCTGGGAGAAGGAGCGGCTCAGTGAGTAAAGACACTGACTGGCACTGAGTGTGAAGCAGGGGACAACTGTGAGAAGGAGCGGCTCAGTGAGTTAAAGACACTGACTGGCACTGAGGTGAAGCAGGGACCTGGGAGAAGGAGCGGCTCAGTGAGTACAGACACGACTGGCACTGATGTGTGAAGCAGGTGACCCTGGGAGAAGGAGCGGCTCAGTGATAAACGACACTGACTGGCACTGAGTGTGAGGCAGGAGAAGAGCGCTCAGTGAGTAAAGACACTGACTGGCAACTCGAGTGTGAAGCAGGGGAACCTGGGAGAAGAGCGCTCAGTGAGTAAAGACACTGACTGGCACTGAGTGGAAGGCAGGGAACCTGGGAGAAGGAGCTGCTCAGTGAGTAACAGACCACTGACTGGCACTGATTGTGAAGCAGGGGAACCTGGGGAGAAGGAGCAGCTCAGTGAGTAAGACACTGACTGGCACTGAGTGTGAGAGCAGGGGAACCTGGGAGAAGAGCGGCTCAGTGCGTAAAACACTGACTGCACTGAGTGGAAGCAGGGGAACCTGGGAGAAGAGCGGCTCAGTGAGTAAAGACACTGACTGGCACTGAGTGTGAAGCAGGGGAACCTGGAGAAAGGAGCGCTCAGTGAGTAAAACACTGACTGGCACTGAGTGGTGAAGCAGGGGAACCTGGAGAAGACGGCTCCGTGAGTAAAGACATCTGATGACACACTGATGTGAAGCAGGGGACTGGGAGAAGGAGCGTCAGTGAGTAAGACACTGACTGCACTGAGTGTGAAGCAGGGGAACCTGGGAGAAGGAGCGGCTCAGTTGAGTAAGACACTGACTGGCACTGAGTGTGAAGCAGGGGAACCGGGAGAGGAGAGCTGCTCAGTGAGTAAAGACACTGCTGCACTGAGTGTGAAGCAGGGAACCTGGGAGAAGGAGGCTCAGGGTAAAGACACTGACTGGCACTGAGTGTGAGCAGGGAACCTGGAGAGGAGCGGCTCAGTGAGTAAAGACAACTGACTGGACTGATTGTGAAGCAGGGGAACCTGGGAGAAGAGCGCTCAGTGAGTAAAGACACCTGACTGGCACTGATGTGAAGCAGGGGAACCTGGGAGAAGGACGGCTCAGTGAGTAAAGACACTTACTGGCACTGATGTGAAGCAGGGAACCTGGGAGAAGCAGCGGCTCCAGTGAGTAAAGACACTGACTGGCACTGAGTGTGAAGCAGGGGAACCTGGGAGAAGCAGCGGCTCAGTGAGTAAAGACACTGACTGGCACTGAGTGTGAAGCAGGGGAACCTGGGAGAGGGAGCGGCTCAGTGAGTAAAGACACTGACTGGCACTGAGTGTGAAGCAGGGGAACCTGGGAGAAGGAGCGGCTCAGTGAGTAAAGACACTGACTGGCACTGAGTTTGAAGCAGGGGAGCCTGGTTCAATTCCCGGAGTCGGCTCCTTGTGACCTTGGGCAAGTCACTTTATCTCCCTGTGCCTCAGGCACCAAAAACATAGATTGTAAGCTCCACGGGGCAGGGACCTGTGCCTGCAAAATGTCTCTGTAAAGCGCTATGTAAAAACTAGCAGCGCTATACAAGAATCATGCTTTTAAAACAATTGAATAGGTTAAGCTGGTGTGCTCCAGCTTAGCACTGTTTAGTGAATATGGTCCATAGTTGCCTCCTTTGGGGGGTTTGTTTGTGTTCCAGCTATGGTTAATGTTTCTGTCCCACCATAAATGGGTTTGATTTTAAAATAGTTACAATTCTCTAACTCTTTTGAATCCTTAATACTACTTAATATTGGCATTAACCTCTATGCTTTGTAACTCACCAAAGTGACAAACAGGTAAATAATATCTGACTGATTTTTATGGTATTTGGTAAACAGGATAAGCTTTCTAAAGTTGCAGTCATAGTTGCAGTAGTATCGCCCTATTTTACAGAATGTTAATTCTCAATATGGAAACGCTGCAGGTTCTGTGTATCAGTTAGAACCTGTCACCTCCCTCCACAGGCGAGCACACTGCGTTACAAGGGAAAGTGTGGCTTGTTGTACCTGTCAGTAGAATGGATTTGACCCATCTTGGTATTGGAGGGGTCTGTATCACATTGCTTTACATTGCATTAAAGAAGCGATACAAGAGGGCAATTTCTTTTTTACATTTTAAAAAATATATAAAGAATGGAAGCAGCAGGTCTCTATACTTACCTCCGAAGTACATACCGGAAGCCTCTCCCCGGCTCAGCAAGCAGGGCATTAAGGTTTAAAGCTTCTGCGTCACATGGGCCAATAGGAAGCCACACCGATGATGTCACGGCTTCCTATTGGTCCGCAGGGCGGGATGTCTCTGAAGAGCGGACATATTGGGAACCCTAGTATCCAAGTGAAGCGGCTACCGGCACCTAATTCGCCGCTAAGTGTCTCCGTAAGCAGGGAGTCCCCAGAGCTGAAATTAACGGGGTTCAGTTCCGTAGACACCCTATATTAAAAAGAAATTCGCAAAAAAAATAACCGCCGCCTTGGATTGCCTCTTTAAATATCCATCCAAAGCAAAGGGGTTAAGATAAAAAATTATCTTCAACCATCACAGTATAATAACATAAAGTCTAAAATTCAGAAATCCCGAGTGAAAATACTGTATTTGCAGGTAAAGTACAAAGCAGACAACTGCCTATTACAATTAGTATTTTAGCTGGGATGCTACGGTTTGCAACTTCAATATCTTGCTGAGAAATAAGCTGTGAAAATTGATATAGTGACAGTAATGTTCAATTGATGAAAAGTTTGCAGAAGTCTATTTTTTTTATCATTCTAAATCCCTAATACTACACAACAATGTCACATTTTAATGTAATATCATGTCCAATGCATATTCATGAAATAAAAATCTTGGCAGTGGCACAAGAAACGTGGGATGAAGTGTGTTTGTCGGAGTGCGTCATGTTTCCAGACCAGCGGATTTTTTGATTAAAGTCCCTTATCCGTTTTATCATGCATATCCACTCTCTGATTAAAGTGATCTGAAGCTGACACTCACAATGTCAGTATAAACTGAGACCCCTCACACAAAACATGGCTGGAATTTATATTCTCCCGAAGAATAAAGAAAGAAATAAGAGACCCAACAAAACCCTTTTAATGCTGCATTATTTCACTTTGTAACAGTGTCACATATATACTTTTAAATATAAGTATCTGTAAAGACATGAAGATTTATTTTTCATTATACAAGTATCCCTTGGCTTTCTGTTTTATTACATTTTCCTTTCAAGCTGTTAATACTATGCAGTCTCTTAACAATAATTTACTGTTTTTGGGACCTGTTCACTAAAAAATTCAAATGCATGTTTACAAACGTCGCATTTCAGATTTTCGCATAGAACTATCTAAATCTTCCACTAAACAATGCAATCCCTAAATAAACAGCTTATATGTTCCAATATGTACTACTAATGACACATACACAATCTAACCACCTATATTGAGCTGAAGATCTCTTCTCTTGGTTGGTACTGTGGGATTAAAAGCAGCAAGGCTATAAAATATACAAACTCAACATTCTGTAGTAATGTCTTTTATTGCTTAAGAGAAGGACTGAAAAATACTTAGTATCAAAATACAAAGCAGAAAGTTCATTTTGAGGAAGTTGAGGGTTGGGATTGTGTCCCTGAATGTGGAGGAAAAACATAGAAGGCTGTAGATAATGAATATTCAAGAGCTAAATGCCTTCTTCAACTTTTCTTACTTAAAATTTTACTGACTAAATGATAGTCCTTAGGGGAAGCTCATTTGTAATCATGACCTGTGTGTGTGTTGTGTGTGCGCATTTACATTAATGCTTCTGCTTGGGAATCACTGAAATTTGTTAATACTGTTGTGTTATCTGCATTATTCAGGAAATCCATCTGCAGCCCAAGGTAATTGCTGGAAGCTAAACTAACCACATTTAAACCTCTGGGGATGTCTGTGCTTGTGTATTACAGGACAAACCCATAAGCATGCAGTCTTTCCCCATTAACAATAAAAAGAGGGTTCGCTGTACATTTGAAGTAGTGTGGATTCAGTAAACCTAAAGAATTTGTGATGGAGGCAAAGGCTAGAAGATTTGGGCTTCATGACCTGGGAAAAAGAAATACAGTAGGATCACAGTTTTTGACAACGGTAGTTTAAGCATTTCCCTTCTTATGAGCTACCTCAGTATATCTCATTTTAGACAATAGAGAGGACATCTCTCACCACATTGTTTCCTAAATAGATTCTTTAAAGCCCACGATCATGACAGGGTTTGGGTACAACCAGACAACATCTGCAGGATAAACATCAGGAAAAAAGAGCTCCTTCCCCCAAGAGCTTACGATCTAAGTGGTATGTAGGTAGAGCTTACAGAGAGAGCAGGACAGTTATATTCTGAGTACTGAGTAATGTACAGGGGTTGTTTTGTTGCACTTGTTACTATCATTGCATGCAGCATGAAAACACTGAGGCCCCCGGACCTTTAACACTTTCCTTGCTATAGTGACATACAACAGACAGCATTTTAAGTCCACATAACAGCAAAGGGATCAGCCTGTGGCCTAATTCACCAATTCTTCCCTGTTCTTCCCACTTACTGTACATTCACAAATCCCCCTTCCCCACAATTCAATGTCTGACCCCACACTAATGTTTTACTCAATGTTTCCATTATGTCTATTCCCTCTAGTAAAACATGCGATGTTTTAATGACAAGGTACAATAATGAATACTGGAATGTACAAAAATTTCATTTAAAATGTTTTCCAATGATTGACTTCTCTCCATTCATTTCTGCACCTCAACCGATATGCTTTATTACTTTCTGGAGATATCATATATAATTGACATAGTTTCCCTGCTAAGCTTCTTGCTTTTACCTGCTGTTATTGAATGATGAGTAATATCATTTACCTCAAGTGTTGAAGAGACCCAGGTGACCAAAGAAAGAAATTGAGTGATGTGTAAGAGTAACTTTCAATGAGATGCAAAAATATATTAAATCCCTGTAGCAATAAATTTGATGTGATGGGGTTTATTCTTCAGAGGAAAAAACGGTGTAAGGAGATTTCAGAAGAGGTTCCTGTCTAGAAATCCTGATTTGTTCTGTGTTATAATTGACCAGAAAAATAATTCTTTTTCGAATTGGTCATTTGTTGTATGGTCTTTTTCTGTGATTTGAGAACACTAGTTCTACACTCGAGAGTCACAATATCTGGTTCCAACTGAATTGGATCAGTTTACTTCCATATGGATAGCAAATACCTGTTAAAGGAGTTAAAGAATACTGCACGGTAGTTCTTTCATTCCCGCCTTATGTAATGTACGTAGGACCATTGCAAGGAATGGAATTTCCTGGAGCCAATTCACTTCGACTTAGGGGCCTATGCTATAAGCAGTCATAAAAAAAATCGACAGCAAATTTAAATTGCCATTTTTGACAGAGTTAATTAATATGGGGACCCCCTGCTTCCCGAGATACAGGCCCTGTTATGGGTCACGTGATGCAAGACATTTACATGCATAGGAGATACCGGCACCCCATAACGGGGCCTGTATCTCAGGAAGCAGGGGGTCCACGGACCGGAAATCAACGCGGTTCTGCTCCAGAGACCCCCTGCTCATCTACACTAGTAATAAAATGTAAATTAAAATATGTAATAACCACCAATACACAACCCACCCCCTGTGCCCCCACATAAAACCATTATTTACTTTTTTACACAAAGGATTAATAGCACAGGCTGCCGCGGGGGGGGGCCTGGTGGTCCCCATGGGTGTCCACAGACCCCACAGGGCACCCCAGGGGGTTCCCACGGGTGTCTGGTTGCCCTCGGGTGGTCCCGTGGGTCTCCAGGTGGTCCTCGTGGGTGTCCGTGGGCCCCAACAGGATCCACGGGTGGTCCCTGCGGGTGTCTGTGGATCCCCGGGTTGTCCCCACGGGTGTCTGTTAACCCAACTACCCACCCGGGAAGCCTAACCACCCACCCTGGACCCACTATACCCACCCTGTACCCATTGAGTGGCATAGTAGTACATCATACCCATATAATATGGGCATGATAAGCTACTAGAGCAGTCAATAGTCACATTAATACACAAGCATGAATGTTAAAAATACACATTACTAAAACAGCCATAAACAAAAATTTAAACCACTAGCCAACCAAGCAATTAACTAAATAAAACCACTAGCCAATCAATTAAATAAATTAAACCACTAGGCATTCAATAAATTAATTACAACCACTATGCAATCAATTACATAAATCATACAACTAAACAAAAAATACATTTAATACCTAAAACTAGTAATCAACACAACAATTAATTCATACAACCACTAGGCAACACATTAATTAAAACCCTAAAGCCATCAAAACACATGTATTGTTGTTTAATAAATATTGTAATGGATTTTAGTGGCCTAGGGGTTGGCTAGAAGGGCTGTTGTGTGTATTTTTTTGTATTGTGGGTAGCGGTGCTGGGTGAAGGGGGTATTAGCCCCAAGGATGGGTGTTTAGGCCTACCGGGTGGGTAGTGGGAGGGGTTATGTTCATCCGCAAGCCCCCCGCATGGCCTAAACACCCACCAAGGGCCAATTACCACCTTCACCCACCACCGCTACCCACAATAAGCATGGCACTGGTGGTTAACCCCTTCATTGCCTTCGCGGTTAGCCGCTAAGGTAATGAAGGTAATGGTAAGATAATGAAGTTGACTGTAAATGCATTTTTAATGCATCTGATTCATGCCGGGGGTCTCCGGTGGTGATATTAATGGGTATCAGCTGCCGTCTCGCCGCTTCTCGGCAGCTTCTCCCACCTTCTTGCCAACTTTTTCTGGCAAGGCAATTCGGAGAAGACATCTCAATTCTAGAGCGGCGATCAACCTCGATAAGCTGATCGGGGCTACTAGAATTGAGCGAGTTTGAGAAACTACCGATAAGTGGCAATAAGTGGCTTATCGCCGTGCGTTTGGCGATTTTTTTTCGGAAAAAATGTTGGCAAAAATTTCTAGAATCGTCAAAATATCGGAGCATACATAATAGCAATAGGCTTTTTTGATGAAAAGCTGCCGAAAACGGACTTATCGGACCTTTCTGCATAGGCCCCTTATACTCAGTACACGTTAGCAAGCAGTTATTGCATCATTTGAATTAACCCATTTCGTCATTTAATTTGCTGCTGCTGATTTACAGCAGGTGTGACCTGCGCACTCCAGCGATCCTGCACAAGGTTCGAAAAGCTCCCTGGCTCATTTACAAATACCCTTATTTAAAAAAAAAACAAGCACACTTTTTACTATTGCTTTTAATTGGCAAATGCTTTATCAAGTAGATTATTCTGCTTTACCACTGGCTGTCAGTAACAAAATCAGGCAAACTCCTATTGTAATTAGATCAAAAATATGCCCCCCCCCCCCACCCCCATTTACTTAATGTAATTACAGATCTGAGAAATATGTCCAAATCAACATAAACCAGTCTTTCACCAGTAACCAGTAACACGAGTAACGCGAGTAACACCAGTAACACCAGTAACACATTGTACTTGTCAATATTACTACACCCCTTTTATACATTTGTGTGTAGCCCTTTTATACTCCGCATTTAGTAATAATATCCGTCTGTATCTGCCATTGAAATATTCTGCTTATTTGCTAAGGTGAGGACAATTAATGAACAGTCGGAAGGGGTGTCTGTTGTTTATACTTCAAAGTAGAAAAGAATGTACGGGTTTGGAGATTTCAGAACTTATTCAATCAGGCCACTTTGCTGCCGCGATGTGCTGCCGCGATGTGCTGCCAGTTAAACATTTAGGCTGATAATGCGCCACACACAACACTATGTTAAAGAGCAAGATTGTTTTCTCCATTGTAATTGATGAACAGCTGTGCTTTAATAGACTATAAGGAAGAGCTTCACTGATCTCTCCTTAGGATACCTAAAGAAGTGAGCACTCCTCGGGGAAACCAAAAAGAAACTGCATTTAAACTCTGTGCAACCAGAGGATCTAAGTATATTAAAGTAATATTGGGAAAACCAATGTCGTGCAGAACACAGAACTACTGAAGGCGGCTGCTTTGCATATACATTCCAGTCTGCTTAATGTATTGTTGAACAGGGCTGAGAAAGTGTGGTGGTCCGCCACACTAACAAAAACACTGTGATCAGAACCTCTGCTCTTCTGCATGTAAAGAAAGGCACACTATAAAAGGACACGGCGTGTGCGACAACTGGAGAATGCAACACAATAAGTTCTGAACCAACTGGACCATATTCACTGATTCTCACAAACAAGTCATCAGCCCCCAGGAAATGTCTCAGCAATAATACTCGCATTAGGAAAAAACCTTTGATGGATAAGAGCTAATAGGGGCTCATGATGCATGATAAACTATAGGTCAGTTCCAAGGCTGCCTATAAACCCTAAATTAGCTCCTATTCACGAGTCAGAACAAAGGTATTTTTACCTACTTCTTATCAAACCATCAAGGCCGGTTGGGGTATATGTCTAACCGTCCAGGACGTTAGGGCAGGCACTTACATTCTTGTTTTATTTTTTGGTTAAAAAAAAAATGAGTGTTTTAGTTTGGGCCATTTTTCTGGTTCCAAAACATTGTCATTCTTTTGTGTTGGTTCTGTTTTCTTGCCCAAACTATATTATTTGGTTTTGGATTTTTACAAATTTATGCAAAAAAAAAATCAAATAAGTAGAAATATGCTAAAACAGCATAATAAAGCAAGACAATTGCTTAAAATAAGTATACAATTTGGGATTTAAATTTGGTTTTAGGAATGTACGGTCTGATTTCACACAACTGATTTTGCACATCTTTAATGAAGCTTATCAGTTACTTATATTCTGCCAAATGTAACAAACTTGATTATTATGTATCAAGTATTTCACTAAAATCTCATAAGTATATGTACTGTATGAGATCGTGCGTGTGTGCATGTGTGCGTGTGCGTGTGTGCGTGTGTGCGTGCGTGTGTGTGTTAGCTTCCAGCAAGTATTTTATTTGTTTGCAAAAATAACTATAAATGATTGATCCATGCCTTTATAATATGTGCCAAGTAATTCCTCCCCTTAATCCTCTGATGCATTCACTTAACCAACCAATTTTAGAGCTTGATACATAGCCTGAGGTATCTGATTCCTTCGCAACCTGTCTGCAAATATTGTACTCTTCCTAATATAAGGCTTTTGTTGGCAACATAAACTGCGTTACTTTAGAAAAAAACTAACATATAAAGCACCACAAGAAAGAATTTACTAACTTTCTAAACATGGATGTAATATATCTCATAGCGTATGTTTTTGGAAGCCCTATCAGAGGTTACATTGGTAATTTGGTCATAAGTCAAGTCAAAACAATTGGTTCACCACCCTATGTCTTGCACCTAATCTTATTGCAGACTATTAAAGGATCATGAACACAATGTAATTTGTCATGGGTCATCACCTTTGGCCATTATCCTCATCAATGGTAAAGCCTTTTAACAGGGTTACTTGTCTGTGCAAGCCTCATTAACTTTTCCATTCTTGACTATAGCATCAATAGAGAATACTGCATGTCCACTGCCGCTCGCTGATAAGGCACATTCCATGTAACTCTGGGACCCTAAATGTGGGACAGATAAATCCGCATCTAACTTCTCCTACTATTTTAACCCCTCCCCATACTTTTTCTTGACATGTACGACACTATAGCAACTAAAATGGACGCAAAGGACCACGATCTATTGATAAAAAGTGATGCGTAGTTTGTAGTCTAATTCAGGGGTGCTCAAGGTTTTCATCCTGCACCCCCCTGCCTGGTCTCCCCCTGCTCGCGCTCCGTCTCCTGCATGGCTCGGCGTCAAATGACGCAGCGGGGTCACGTGACGTCACATTTCCATGGCAACACGACATCACGTGACCCCACAGCGTCATTTCACGCAGATTACCATGATGACACGTCGCTGGATGATAAGGTAATTGAGGTCATGGAGTTTTACAGAGGCCTCACGCGATCACCGACATTTAATTTAGAAGCGCGGGGCCTCTGAAACAGCTGTGCCCCCCCCCCCCCCAGAAAATCTCAAGTCCCCCACTTTGTGCACCCCTGGTCTACATAATACTCTTAACTTCAGCTTGGGAGCTGTACAGCTGCCCACAGAGCTTGACACATAATTGTATTGTATGTCTTTATTTATATAGCGCCCTTAATATACATAGCGCTTCACAGTGATAATCGCAGCTAGGTTTTAAGAAGTACACATTCAAAGAATGTGTCAGTTTTTCAAAATGCCACTAATCAGAGAAACTATGAGGCTGATGTATTAAAATCTCCTGCTGGGAACGGGGGCAAAACTGGAGCTCAAAATGTGCACCAAATGGGATTGTATTTATTTGATAAACAAGCAGGTGTGAATTTCCTTACTGTATTTCCACCTACCCCATCTGCCTGGAGGTGATTCCATGCCTCCACCAGTCTTTCCGTGAAGTACTCACGTTTCCCCTGAGTTGCTTCCCCCCCAGCTCAGAGAAGGACCTCCTGTTCTAGCTCTTTCTATTCAATATGCTTCCCTCCCGTACTCTATAAACCATTTATGTATTTGAACGTTTCTATTATATCCTCCTCTCCCTTCTCTCCTCCCAGCTGTACATACCAGGGTCCTTCCGTCTGTCCTGATTTAGACTCTGCACCATTTTAGTAGCAACAATGTCTACTTTATTTATGTACTTCTGGAGATATGGGGATATAGAGAGAAAAAAGGGGGAGCACAGGTTGAAGAATTTGGGATATCTAGAGTATCTAAATAGATATTTGTGGGTGTGCTTGAAAGATATATTAAATCACTTACACGGCCTTGTGTAAATGCTCTCACAGCAAGGTTTACTTGTCTTAGTGTTCTCTTGGTCGGTTGCCTTCTTCTTTTCAGGACTTGGTTTTCTTTCTGGATATCTTCAATAGTCCTCGGCTTACAATGTGGATGTCTCCCTCGGAGTGAACAGATTGAAAAACAGTGGTTTAGAGGGGAATACAGACAGTACTGATCAAGTCCAATATTTTAACTCTAAATGCATATATATAAAGGCAGTAATTACTGCCAGCACTCACACGGGCTAGTGTGAGTACAATCCTAGGGGAAGGTATCTTTTTATCCAAATCTGGTCTTTACACGTAGTGATCTATAGGTGTAATAAGGGTCCGGTATTTAGTGATATATATAAATCAAATAATACTCACACAGCCTTGTGTGAGTAAATACACATCAAGGTATCTTTATCTTGAAAGTCTCCTTTTCTTCTTTTCAGGTTTGTGAGCTTCTTCCTGGTTTTCTTCGGTGGTCTTCAACTTTCAGTGTGGTAATCCCCCTCGGTGTGAACAAATTGGAAAACAATTGTTAGTGGGGAAACATCAACATAATTCTGTGATAACCCACTAGAAAAGCCCAAGCAGATACATAAAAGCAGCAAAATGCTGCAGGCACTCACACGGGCAAGTGTGAGTGCAATCCTAGGGGAAGGTATCTTTTTTCTGTTGGTGTCTTTAAATCTGGTGCCCTGTGAGGGTGATAGTGATCTGATAGGTATAGATCTATAAAAAATAAAAATAGAAATAAAAATGATACTCACACGGCCTTGTGTGAGTAAATGCACATCAGGGTATCTTTAACTTCTTTGTGATACTGATAGTGTTAATCTCCAAGTGGGCCAGTGTAGGTAGATGACCTCTCCTTGGTGTAGATGTAAAATTGAACACTGTCACGATTTTCGTGGACTACAACAAAATTTATTAAAAAAGAAGTTCTGAAAACAAAACATATTTAAAAACAATGAGAAAGATGTATAAAAAGAAAAAGCCAGCTGTCTAAAGGAAATTGCTCGTGGGTCTCGTGGAGCGCAGCTAACTTGCTCCGCGTCCGGATATAGTGCTGCCTCCTCTCAGATCCACTCCTTGATGGTGGCTGTGCTGGGTCAAAATTGCCTAGTGGTGAGAGCAACGCGTTTCGACTTTTGGTCTTCCTCAGGCTCCGTAGTTTCTTTAGACGGCTGGCTTTTTCTTTTTATACATCTTTCTCATTGTTTTTAAATATGTTTTGTTTTCAGAACTTCTTTTTTAATAAATTTTGTTGTAGTCCACGAAAATCGTGACAGTGTTCAATTTTACATCTACACCAAGGAGAGGTCATCTACCTACACTGGCCCACTTGGAGATTAACACTATCAGTATCACAAAGAAGTTAAAGATACCCTGATGTGCATTTACTCACACAAGGCCGTGTGAGTATCATTTTTATTTCTATTTTTATTTTTTATAGATCTATACCTATCAGATCACTATCACCCTCACAGGGCACCAGATTTAAAGACACCAACAGAAAAAAGATACCTTCCCCTAGGATTGCACTCACACTTGCCCGTGTGAGTGCCTGCAGCATTTTGCTGCTTTTATGTATCTGCTTGGGCTTTTCTAGTGGGTTATCACAGAATTATGTTGATGTTTCCCCACTAACAATTGTTTTCCAATTTGTTCACACCGAGGGGGATTACCACACTGAAAGTTGAAGACCACCGAAGAAAACCAGGAAGAAGCTCACAAACCTGAAAAGAAGAAAAGGAGACTTTCAAGATAAAGATACCTTGATGTGTATTTACTCACACAAGGCTGTGTGAGTATTATTTGATTTATATATATCACTAAATACCGGACCCTTATTACACCTATAGATCACTACGTGTAAAGACCAGATTTGGATAAAAAGATACCTTCCCCTAGGATTGTACTCACACTAGCCCGTGTGAGTGCTGGCAGTAATTACTGCCTTTATATATATGCATTTAGAGTTAAAATATTGGACTTGATCAGTACTGTCTGTATTCCCCTCTAAACCACTGTTTTTCAATCTGTTCACTCCGAGGGAGACATCCACATTGTAAGCCGAGGACTATTGAAGATATCCAGAAAGAAAACCAAGTCCTGAAAAGAAGAAGGCAACCGACCAAGAGAACACTAAGACAAGTAAACCTTGCTGTGAGAGCATTTACACAAGGCAGTGTAAGTGATTTAATATATCTTTCAAGCACACCCACAAATATCTATTTAGATACTCTAGATACCCCAAATTCTTCAACCTGTGCTCCCCCTTTTTTCTCTCTATATCCCTGTACAAATAAGGATCCTGGATAAGGATCCTATTGGGGTCTGAGCCATAGGACAAGAAGACGAACCAGAGGGGACCTTTGTCTATAAGGTTGTAAAGTTCATTGTCACATTGCCCCTGTTTTTAAGAACTTAGTCAGGGAGCGCCCGGGTTTTTCTTTGTTTCATCTTCTGGAGATATGGTCTATAAAGTGTCATCTCTACCTCTCTCTGCTGTCTTCCTATACAACCTGGCCCCATTGCTTTGTTACATTGCTTACCGACTTTCAAGTCAGCTTAATCAATGCTTCCATGTACCTTTCCTCTGTAGTGTTCACATGAGAGCAGTATTCATTCTGTATTTTGCCTTTGGATTTTTGTGACCCAAGTGCATTATTTTGCACTTTTTGGAGCATTAAATTTAATTTCCACACTCTTCATCATTCGTCTAATCTATCTAAATCATTAATCATTTTGTTGAACCCCCGCTTTTGGAGTGTCAACTATATTACAGGTATTTGTGTCATTTTCAGGCATACCTTTCCTTCAAGACCATTTGTAATGTAACTAATAAAGATATTAAAGAGCACCAGTCCCAGACCAGATCTCGGAGGTCCTCCACTGGTTTCCTTTCCCCTTCTCTGAATGTGCTCCATTTACCATGTCTCTCCCGCTATCCTTCAACCAATGTATTATCCACTCAACCACCATAGAAAAGTCAGAATCCTATCCCAAGCATTACAACTTGGCATCTATGAGGCACAGTGTTCATTAGGACTTTCTCCTCTGTAGAAGAACTTGTCTTCTTACTTTTGTTTTTCAATAAATCTCATTAAGCTACCAAAATCATAGTTTTCGTTAGAAAAAGAAATGAAAGTGAGGAAAAGTGACATTTCTGCAATGACAGTGCGAAAAATATTAACACTCTGGTCTTTAACCAAAGCTCCACCAAAAAGAACTTGATAAAGTGGGATCACGAAGAAGAAAATGTTTTACTAATGCTAAACCCACAAATGAAAGAGAAATGAACACACTCAGTACGCAGTTCCAGCTTTTTAAGGGTTAAAGAGTTGTAATTTGTGTTAGCCAATACACTTGAAGGATTTGGTGGCACAGTGTGAATGTTGAAGAGAAATCTTTTGGGTTCCTCCATGCACTGATAGGCTTGAAAAGCTCCAGGTCAATGTCTTCCTAATGTCGCTGGTACGGACCGTGTTACAGAGATGAACTCAATGGGCCCATTTTCTTTCCTAATAAAATAGTACGGGCATGGCCCAGGTGGAATCTTGCTCTTCAAACAAGAAATGCTGTTTAAGCCTACATAATCCCACCAATGCATTGCGTGCCACTGATGGGATTACAAATTGAATTGATAGTAGAAATCAATGATAACTACAACATCTTACATTGGGTTCCTCTATTTTGTTAAAAAGTGTTATTTCAGTTGCAGTCAGACTAGGAGGAGGCGATAAGGAATATATTCTTATATATCGCATTGTGCAGGAATTCTGTGGCTCAACAGTGCACACTAGTGCCATGTCATTCCGTTGTGCTGTATGTGGGTGGTACTCAATGTAACTTTCTGCCTTACTGTGTACATCGCAAGCAGCTGACCTTCAAGACAAAGGAAAGAAACATATATTTAGGGCCTTCGCTTCCAAAGATTTTCTCCTTAGACATAGGATAGGTCCCTTTGGAAAACAGGGCCCTTAATCTTATTAGAACAATGCAGCCCTGGGAGCTGAAGTCTTGTTAGTATCACTGCGTGTTTTTATAGACCACTTATGGGAAAATAACTGGAAACTATTCTGCAAAAGAGATTTAATGAGAAGGTTGGCGTCCTGCAATTTTACACATTAAACGCATTTAGCAAATACTACAGTTCCTATAGTATATGACTAAGCCTTCCACTTTTTAAACTATTAATAAGAGCTTTCCACAGAGAAGACAAATACATGCTTGCTGCATTTATAATCCTCAGCCAATACATTTGGCTAAAGCTGTTTGCTGTCTCAATGGCAGGATTTAACTTGCCCTTCTGTATTCAACATTTTTTTTTATAGATAATGACATTTCAAGAACACAGGAGAGGCCATTTTATTGTAAAGTGGCAAAATCAGGTTTTCAAAGCATTTTTATGAAATCATACAGAAAGGGATCGCTGCTCACTGTCCGCGTGTGCTTTGTTTGAAAATAAAGAATTCTACTCTGTGATCAAGTGAGTGTCAGTGGCACTGTACAAGGCACTGTGATAATGATCTACATATTTGTGTCAAAGACTTGAAACCTGTCTTAAGATGAAAATGTGATATTTGTTTGTTCTTATTACTTTATATTATAGCACTGACAGTGTAGTCAGCACACTTTACTGTTAGTGCAAAAGTATTAATCATTGATACAGAGATGAGTTCTCTATAAACAGCGCATGAAGGATTCTCTGGCCAAAGAGCTTGCAATCTTAAGCTTGATAATGCGCAAGAGCCCTACAATTATTCAGCTTTCCCATTTCAAAATTGAACAATTGCTTTATGCATTTGTAGCAGCTTTCTTAGTAAAAAACAGTTTAACGCCAACTCAGAGGGGTCAATGCACTAAGCTCCGATAGAAAAAATCGCCAGGTTTTTAAATTCTCCATTTTTGACAGCATTGCTATCACAGTATGCAGAAAGCCCCGAATACCAGTGATAGCAACATTTGCAAACATAGTGAGTAGCCGGCGACGAGATGATCACTCCTGTGTAAAGGGCTCCTCTGGCGAGTTATTTCTGCTGCACACAGAGAGAGAGAGAGAGAGAGAGCTGCCTCTCTCTGCGCAAATCTCGGCCGAAATTTGTTTTTTTCATTTTAATTTTATTACTAGTGTACGTGAGCAGGGGGTCTCCGGAGCAGAACCGCGTTGATTTCAGGTCCGGGGACCCCCTACTTCCCGAGATACAGGCCCCGTTATGGGGTGCCGGTATCTCTTATGCATTGGATTCCCACAGTCACGTGATCGGGACATTTCAATGCATAGGAGATACCGGCACCCCAAAACGGGGCCTGTATCTCGGGAAGCAGGGGGTCCTTGAGGCTGAATCAATGCGGTTCGGCTGAGGTGACCCCCTCCGTGGGCCTCCAGGTGGTCCCCGCAGGAGTCCGGAGGTCCTCGGGTGCTCCCAGTGAGTGTCCGGGGGTCCTTGGGTGGTCCCCGTGTGTCCCCGCTGGCCTGCGGTACGAATCCTGTTTTAAAAATATAAATGATGGTTTCATGAAGGGGCAAAGGGGGTGTGCTGTGTATTGGTGATTCTAACATATTGTAATGTTTATTGGGGCAGAGGGGGTGATTGAAGGGCCAAGTACCCCCTTCACTCACCCCCTCTGCCCCCAATAAAGCTTCTGTTGGTCATTAACCCCTTCATTGCCTTAGTTGTTAGCTGCTAAGGTAATGGAGTTGCCTGTAAATGCATTCTTCCTGCATCGGACTGATGCCGGGTGTCTCCAGTGCTGATATTAATGGGTATCAGCTCCGGAGACCCCCAGCATCAATCCGATGCAGAAAAATGCTTTTTCCCCCCTAAGTCCGTCTCTCCGCTTATCGGCAGCGTCTCACCACCTTCTTGCCAACTATTCCTGGCGGGATGATTTGGAGAGGAAATCGCAATTCTAGAGCGGCGATCAGCCTCGATAAGCTAATCAGGGCTACTAGAATACCACGGGTTTGAAAAGCTGGAGATAAGTGGCGATAAGTGGCGATAAGTGGCGATAAGTGGCGATAAGTGGCGATACGTGGCTTCTCACCGCACGTTTGACTTTTTTTTTTGGCAAAAAAATAGGCCGAAAAGCTCTCTTATCGCCGATTTATCGGAGCTTACTGAGTAGCAGTAGGCTTTTTGGGCAATAATGTGGCGAATCGGAGGTTAGTGCATAACCCCCAGAGTTTGCTAATTAGTGTCACTCCCTATATCGTTTGCTGAGACAATGTCCTAGCAGCTAAAACTGATGCAGACTTCCTTAATATCTTGGTACAAAGTTACTATTCTCCCAGCAAAGCGTTTCATACAGTTTGATATCAGTGAACTAATTTGTTTTTTCTCTTTTAAAGCCCCTAACACAGTGTTTCCCAAACTGTGCGCCGCGGCGCCCTGGTGCGCCGCGGCTTGGCTAGAGGGGCGCCGCAATCAGGGCCTCCAGCAGCGGGGAACAAGGGCTGCTAGTTTAAAAAAAAAAAAAAACCTCTGAACCCGGCGCCGGGTCACCCTGCTGGCAGCGTCACCGTGCTGGCAGCGCCGGAAATAAGCAAGGGAGGCCGGCGCGCGCCCTGGAGGAGCAGCACCGAGAGAGAATCGGTCTCCCAGCAGCACTGCAGCCCTCCCCCTCCGCAGCACACCAGCTCTCCCCCCCCCCTCACGTGGAAGAAGGCACCCGGAAGAATGACGACTCCCCCTTTAGTGACACTCCTTCCCGTTCAGCCACTCCCTACCCCCCCCCCCCCCCCCCCCGGCCCCGCACGCCCCCCCCCCCCCCCCCGCAAGCCACCGGTGATTTTATATAGTATATGTGGAATATGTGTGTGGTGGTGTGGGTTATATGTGTGGGGTGTGGTTATAGTGTGGTTGGTATATATATGTGTGTGTGTGTAATATGTGTGTGTGTATAGATTATGTGTGTGTTAGTGTGTGTGTATATATTGTGTGTGTGTGTGTTTGTGTGTGTGTGTGTGTATATAGTGGGTGTGTGTGTGTGTATAATTGAGTGGTTAGTGTGTGTGTGTAGATAGGTGTGGTGTTGTAATATGTGTGTGTGTGTATATGTGTGTGTGTATATATGGTTGTGATCTGTTGTGTGTGTTATGTGTGGTGGTGTTGGTGTAGTGTGGGTGTGTGTGTGATAAGGTGTGTGTGATATGTTGTGTGTGTGTGTGTGTGTGGTGTGTGGGTGGGTTGTGTGTGTGTGTGTGTGTGTGTGTGTGTGTGTTTGTGTGTGTGATTATATATATATATATACTCCACTTACACTTCTCAGTATTTTATTTCCCTCCACGCTTATCTGATTATTTTTGTGAGGACGAGCTATTGCTCTCGCTACTCTCTTTCTCCCTCACCTCTCCCCTAGCCTCTTTTATTTTAACCCACTGTACATGCTCCTTTTTTAATTCTTCATATTGCTCTTTTGTCAACTGTTTTCTTTGATGCATCATTTTTTCTAATCTTTCTATTATCTGTTCCTCACTACTCCCCCCATGCTGCTTCCGGAAAATACCCACCCAAAACAGAACATCTCCCACTGTGTCCTCAAAATGTTCCATTTTCTCTTTTAGGGTTACCTTCCCTGATACTTTTCTAACTTTACCCTCTACACCCCTTCCTCTCTAGGCTCCACTTTACTCTGGCTATCCTTATCTTCCTTTGTTTCTATCCCTTGCAAAGACTCGTTTTTGCTTCCACTAACAAAAACCCTTTACACTTACGCTTTCCCTCTTTACCTTTTCCACTCGATTTTATTTTTCGAAAAATAATTATCTTTAAACTGTTATGGAAACAATGCATTTATAGTTATTGTGTTGAATATTGTGCTTTTTATTATTACTTAAATTAGAAAAATGGAAGGCAAGTGTGGAATTTGTATTGTTTTTAAAAAAAGTATTACTAGTTGCATATTCCTTGTAAGATAATTACAGCTTCCCGAGATACAGGCCCTGTTATAAGGTGCCGGTTTCTCCTATGTATTTTAATCCCACGGACACATGACGCGAGACATTTAAATGCGTAGGAGATACCGGCACCCCATAACGGGGCCTGTATCTCGGGAAGCAGGCGGTCCCCGGACCTCAAATAAACGCGGTTCTTCTCCGGAGACCCCCTGCTCACGTACACTAGTGATACATTTTTAAATAAAAACCCTGCGATCGCTGGCGAGATATGCGCAGGGGGAGGCGGCTCTCTCTCTGTGCAGGTCTCATTGCAGCTCGGCCAGATCGCTGCAGATCGCTGGGCGAGATATGCGCAGGGGGAGGCGGCTCTTTCTGTGCAGCTCTCTATGCAGCTGGGCCAGGTCGCTGCAGATCGCCGGGTGAGATATGCGCAGGGGGAGGCGGCTCTCTCTGTGCAGGTCTCTATGCAGCTGGGTCAGATCGCTGCAGGTCCATGGGTGAGAACTTTTGATAGCGGCGAATATCACATCGCCGATCCTCGTAAGTTTTGGTAGAGGAAAGAGGCCTATTCTAGTAGACTTCATAAAGTCTTTCTGATACCGTGATAAATACACTGAAAAAAATGGCGGCTAACAGGCCCGGCAATTTTTTAAATGAACGCTTAGTGCATAGGCCCCATAATTAGAGTTATGAGTTTGTTAGCACAAATAGACACGTAAAAGTGAATAACACATAGTGGAAAGCGAAGTGAAACAGGCCACGGAATTTCCTGTAAATAAAATACTACAACAGGCATTGAAATAAATGTTACGTCTAAGTTTCCAATTCCAAAGTGAGTTAGTGACTGATGACTAATGTTACAGCTATTACTGCACAATATAGCCATTCACTTATAGCTCCTATCAGATATATCCGCTATGTTTGTTTAGGTGATCTTATGAGCAGATTTGTAAAGTGTGAAGTAAAAGTTTAACCTGATTTATCAGAAGTCAAATGTTACTATAAAGCTGGGGGGAAAGTTATGTAATGGCAGTATTATGTATTCAAGGTAACCTTCCTAGAAATGAAAGCATATCAGATACAGTACATATCAGTATCACACCCCATCAGTAATACTTTTTAGTAGCTTTGATTTCATTGTATACCTTTCTGCTTGTGGAATCAGTGTGTAAATGGAATTCCCTTTTATCATCAGACGGCGAGTTTCTGATTTGGAAATCCCTATCACTATTTCAAAAAGGTGTTGAGGGATTTTAATAGGTTATAATAAGCGACAAAAACATAATAGCCTCAAATCCAATTTAAGTGAAAGAGATCCTATGTAATTCTTATTTGTCAGGTCTGTATATGGACCAACTACTGAGCAGCGGCAGCAAAGAAATGTAAAGTCCTGATTTAATTCTGATACGGAGAAATACAATTTGAAACCTGGACGCCTTATCATAGGAATGTCCCATTGGAGAACTCATTTCCCTAGCAAAAGGCTGTCACTGCCATTATGTTGTACAAAGAACCAATTTACTACTACAGCTAAACAGGGTTACTGCTTCTGCTGGAACTTAAGCATCTGAAGTTAACACTAAAAAAATAGCATTGTCAGTGAAATGGGAAGGTATAATTGAAAACTATCAATCATAAAAACAAAGAGGTTTGTAAGCCGTCTGCTGTTTCAGTAACGACCTCCTCTCCCCATGTCTCTGTGTCAGTAACGACCTCCTCCTCTCCCCATTTCTCGTGGTGTCAGTACGACCTCCTTCCCTTGTCTCTGTGTCAGTACCACGCCCTCCTCTCCCCATGGCTCTGTGTCAGTAACGACCGCCTCTCCCTCCTCTCCTCCCCGGTCTCTCTGTCAGTACGACCTCCTTCTCCCCGTGGTCTCTGTGACATTAACGACCTCCTCCTCTGCCACTGTCGGCAACAGACGCCCACAAATACCGCCCCACCTAAGCGTAACCACGAGGAGGAAACACACCAAATCGGCATCGGTCACATATAAGAGTCCCGGGCGCGGGGGGCACGCCGGCTCCGCTCTCCCCGTATCTCTTTGTCAATAACGACCTCCTCCTCCCGTCTGTGTCAGTAACGACCTCCCCTCCTGTATCTCGGTGTCAGTAACGACCTCCTCTTTCCTGTATCTCGGTGTCAGTAACGCCTCCTCTCTCCCCGTGTCTCTATGTCAGTACGACTCCTCTTTCTCCTGTATCTCTGTGTCCGTAACGACCGCTCCTCTCCCCGTGTTCTGTGTCAGGAAACAACCTCCTCTCTGTGTCTCTGTGTCAGTTAAACGCCCCGCCTCTCCCTGTGTCTCTGTGTCTCCCAGAAGAAAAAATAAAACCCCCCCCCCCCCCACCCCCCCCCCCCAACTCCCGAGAAAGAATCCCCACCACCCGAAACCCCAAAAAAAAAAAAAAAAAAAAAAAAAACCCCCCAAAAAACCCCCCCCCCCCCCCCCATTGTGTCAGTAACGACCAGCCCTCTCCCCCGTGTCTCCCTGTTCAGTAACGACTCCTCTCCCTGTTCTTCTTGTAGCAGTAACGACCTCCTACTCCCTGTCTCTGTCAGTAAACCCGCAATCCCCAGTGTCTTGGTCAGTACGACCTCCTCATCCCCGTGTCTACATCGTAGTCAGAACAACCCATCCTAATCCCCGTGTCTCTGGTCAGTAACGACCTCCTCTTACCCGTGTCTCTGTGTCCAGTAACGACCTCCTCTCCCTGTATCTCTGTGTCAGGAAACGACCATCCTCTTCCTGTCTCTGTCAGTAACGATCTCCCTCCCATGCTCTGTGTCAGTAACGACCTCCTCTTCCATATCTCTGTTGGGTCAAGTAAGCGACGACCTTCCTCTCCCTTGTTACGCACTCTTCCCTGATTCGTTGCAGTAATCAACCTTCCACCCATGTTCTGTGCAAATGACCTCCTACTTCCCCGTGGTCTCGTCAAACGACCTCCTCTCCCACGTGTCTCTCTGGCAAAAGTAGACTGACTCTCGCACCCCCCTGTTCTCTCGAGACCGACTTTCGTCCCTGTCTTCCAGTAAACGACCTCACCTCTTCCTGTAATCTCTGTCAGAAGTAACGACAGTCCCTTCCCTGTGTCTCTGTGTCAGTAATGCCCTCCTCTCCTGTATCTGTGTATTTTTCACCTTATCAAGCTACAACATCCAGATATCAAGATGGAACACAAATGATTTCTGCCTGACGTTAGTTTTCTGTCAGACCTGAAATATATTTGGAGTTTTGGTTTATGCTCTAGTAACCATAATTTCATTAAAAGAAGTTGTTCAGCTCAGTGTCACAGTTGTCAATCTGAAAAATATAGAACAGGATCAAATTGGGTCTTACAAGTTCCATTAATGTATCCTTTTATTGAACGCAGTATTGTGTGAATATTTGTAAGCATTGAGTCAGTAAGAAGTTAAAGCAAAGGGGAAATGTATCATGTGCTCCGGAGAATCAGATAAGAAAAGAAACACAAAGAACATTATCTATACGTTTATATTCTGTACTATTATAGCAGTAGAAGTCAACACAAACAGGAATGTTTCAATTGTTAAGGAGTCTGTTCAAAATTTAGCTTGAATTATCAGTATGCCTTGTCAAAAGATCTAAAGATGTACTATCAAATTATAATAAAATGTATTACTATAAAGAATGGTATCTATATAAAGATAATACATACTATCTCTACAAGATGATATACTATAAAGATGCTATACTAAAAGATGTACTATAAAGAGCTATACTTAGAGACGTAATGATCTACTATAACATGATCACAAGCACATACTATAAAGCTGAGTATACATAAAGATGTATTCTATAAAGATGTATACTATAAAGATGTATACTATAAAGATCTATACTATAAAGATGTATTCTATAAAGATGATATATCTTAACAAGAGTATTACTATAAAGATGTAACGATATTCTATAAAAGATGTTATTCTTAAAGTGGAGTGTATTCTATTAAGATGTATACTATAAGATGTTTAATATAAAGATGGATTATACTAAAGATGTAGTTCTTATAAAGATGTATTCTATAAATTCTCACAATGTATTCTATAAAGAAGTATTCTATAAAGATGTATACTATAAAGATGTATACTATAAAGAATGACATATTCTAATAAAGACGATGTTCTATAAAACTAAATTACTAAAAGATGCATACTATAAAGATGTCACTATATAAGAGTGTTGATCTATAAAAGATGTATTCTATAAAGATGTATATCTATAAAGATGTATACTATAAGATGCATACTATAAGATGTATTCTATATAAGAATGCAATACTAATCAAGAGTATTCTATAAAGATGATCTAACTATAAAGAGTGCATACATATACGATGATATTCTATAAAGATGCATACTATAAAGATGCATACTATAAAGATGGTATACTTAAAAGATGTATTCTATAAAGATGTATTCTATAAAGATGTATACTATAAAAGATGTATACTATAAAGATGTATACTATAAAGATGTATGTCCCTGAAAACTAAACTAGAATGGACATTTGGGCAAAATGTGTGTCTTTTCATCAAAGGTTATAAAATGACTATTATATTTAATAGTTTTATTTATATTGTAATTGAACAAAACACTAATATCTCATTTTAATTATTCTTATTTCAAAGATATTATGCACTGGTGCTAACCTTGACATTTTTTTTTAAAATAAGTAAAGGTTTGTGAAGAAGAGCAGCAAAACCATTTGAGTGTAAACCACAAAGAAGCAAAATAATACCTGGCATATTCTGCCGTCCCACTAGTTATCTAAACGTAATGTGCTAGAGAACTTGCTCTAGGTTTATTTCATTGTGGGTCTTGTCAGTGTTGTATGAGAAGTGTAGGATGTCGAGCGGCGCTATCATGCGTTACTGGATACCCCATTGGACTCCACGTGTTAACGTATTCCTTATGGACGAGGCAAACGTCATTTTCCCTAACCTTGGGCCAAGCTTACAAAACGGGTGGTGGTGTCTGACACTGTGCATATGTTAGGCATTCTGCTCTGTACAGGGACATACTGTAGCTGCAAATCATCGCTCATCTAATTAGGGAAAGATAGCTAACTAGTAAGGGTAATACCGATAAAAAAAACGGAGAACCTTCAAACTGTGGAAAGCCACGCTATGTCCCTGTTGGCCTCTGGGCAGGCGGATATCGATTGTGGGTGCTGACATCACTGGCCGCAAACTTTTCTGTGTTAAGTTTTCCTAAACTACTTATAGGGCTATATTACAAATTATTTATCTATTTATACTATATGTCTCCATAATCTTGTCACAGAAGGAAAACCATAATCAAGCAAATGTTACGACAGTGATTCTTTGGGTATTCATACAGACTTCTCTAAGGGTGATGTATCGAGACAAATTTGGAGTAAAATTGGTGCAAATTGCTTAATTTTCCTTTTGCATTCTCACTTTTTATATTGTATTTACATGAAAAAAAATCAAAACCAAGTCTTAAGTAGGCTTAACATTTTTAGCAAAACATTTGCAGCAAAGCAAAGGCGCTATCACTATTGACTGATAACTCTTAGTCCCTTCAATGTATCCCAGCATTACAACGAAGAATCAGTAGCCAAGCTCAAAAGGACGATTGAGCTAATCTATTGAGTAGAGTTTACTGAATCGCAGTTTGTGACTTATCTTTTGCATTTAACGTATGCACCCTGCGTTTCTAAAAGCTCTAAGAAACTACCAGAGTATTTCAAAATGAATAAGAAGCAAAAGGTGATACATTCAGTGTGCTTGTTTGCATTCTATTTCCCATAAGCCTCACCTTCCGTTTTATCATGTGACAGGTGTACTCATGTTTCTATTATTGCCGTATTTCACAGAGTGAAGGGGTTTCACTACTAGATCCTTATAGGAGACCTTGGGCTCTGTATCAAAGGTAACATTTTGATGCAGTCGTTACTCTTTTGCATTAGGCTGCATCTTTCTATGAACCTCAGTTATATTGGGGTATGTCTGCGTCGGTCTGAGACATGCTAAGGGCTTTATGGAGCAAATGGAAGGAGTTAGGGCGGAGCTACATTTGCAGGCTGGCCTAGGTCGAGGTATTAAGGAATGTGCGGGTTGAGATACCTTTCCTGCTGGTTTTCTCTGGCGTAAGTCCTTTTTTTAGTACAGAATACTAGCGCCACATGTGCCAAATTCTAGTAATAATCCCCTGATAAATAATTCAGCCAGAAGAAGACACAGGACACTGCTCACACCACACGATGCGGCAGTTCTTCTAAGCTCTACTGCGGTAAGTGCACATCAGTAAAGTGATACACCGGATGTATGTTCACACTCAGGATCGTCCCCTTCAATGGATTTAGCGGCATTTAGTGAGTCCGGCCCGGTGCAGACCTGTCATGACTAAAATACTAATATCCGATAAAGAAGAGAAAGCTCTGGGACACCTGCAGTCAAACGATAAAAAGCATGTTTATCAGCTGAAAATTCAAACTAGCCACAGAAAGAAGGTATACATGGGAATGAAAAAGATAATTTCAGTGATGTCCCCAGACCCCAACATCACCCATCACACTTTCTCATTCCTGTGGAATATTTTTAATTTCTGTTTTATTATATGTTTGCCTCGGTTTTCCTTTCATTTTTACAACCAATAAACAATTTTTTAATTCTGTGTGCCCGCAATAAATATGTTTGAGGCAGAACAAATGCTAATTTTATTATACAAATGTTCACTACTGCACCTCCATTTCTTGATAGTAACACCTTTATCATTACTGGTCAGTCCTTATATCTATATATATATATATAAATAATACTCTATATATCTTATATCTATATAGATATATATATATATACTAGAGATATCATCTCCGGATCTCTCTCTCTAGATCTCTACTCTCGTCTACTGCAGGTTCCGTTCTGGTGCGTCCCCACAAGTGCCCACCCCCCTCCCCAGGGACCGCCCCCTGCCCCCTCAGCTGTCTGCTCATC